>JANRMT010062855.1:4804667-4839077 GCA_026402145.1 Polypterus bichir lapradei
TTTTTTTTTTTTAATTTTTTAAGGAAGATAAGAAATTTTTTTTTTTTTTAAGGAAGATAAGAATTTTTTATACCAAAAAGACATTTTCAATGGGAACAGCATATTCAGTCCAACACAGGTTGTCAATTCCTATTCACCTAACTGCTTTGCAAAATACTGCATCATCCAGTTGAAGCTGGAAAGTTCCCAGTTGTACTGCGGTTTGCCCCCACTACTCGGTTATTTTATTCCATGTATCTGTGGTTCTCTAAATGGAGAAAAATTTTCTAACAGTTGTCTGAAGCCAACCCTTAAGCAGCTTCCATCTCTGCCCCACTAGTTCTTGTTGAAGAATTCATCTAGCCATCTGTCAATAGCATTCGATTTGGATCTAGAGGAGATGTAAATAATTATGATCAGAATGAACTGTAGCATGCACTAGTAAGGAGGTGCATCATTCTGACTCAATAACATTTAATCTATTGCAGTAGTGTAACTGCTCAAAAACTATATAAAATGTGTTATTAACCTGTAATGAGAACAATGTGTCTGAATTAAATCATGACATGAAGCTCAGTTCTCAGTTTTACTGCTGTAAGAAAGAGCACTGCAGTAGATGTGCTGCTTTACGTTCACAGAAAACAAAAATGGTTTGCTCAGGATTAGGGATGAGTGAAATTTGCTAAATTTGCATCACTTCAAGTTCAGTGAAAAAGTCTGGGAATTTTGTCAATCTTGGAAAAATGCATTGAAGTGAATTGGGAAGGAGAAACTGAACTCGTTCTGAGTGGATTATTGGGGTGCAGTGGTCTTTTAAGTGTCCCTGTCACTGAGTGACTTTACATGCGCTTTAATAACTTAATTATTCACAGAAACCTGCTTTCTAAAATGCCATGTAAATCCCTATTCCAGTTAGAGAAGCCATGTGAACACATTTAGATTTCTGTGTGAGTAATCCTGGTTATTTGACCATGTAGACCCTTAACCGGGTTGCAGTTAAGGATTCTGTAGTCTGCACATGTTTCTTGCACTCTGTTAGCCTGGCATTCACTTTCAGCAGCTACAGGCTGATGTGTTAACAAGGGTGAATTTCCTGTGGCAAATGCTGAGACAGTTGCATTATTTCTTCTCCTGGTTGAAGTAAATCTGCCTCCATAGTTCAAAAATTGCCCAATTCACGTTAATGAGCTAAACATGCAGTGCTGAGCCCAGCAGCTTAAGCTCAGGAGCAGTGGTGGGGGTGACATGTTAAAAGTAACACACATTAAATAGTCCAATTACATTTTTAAGTAACAAGTAACCTCACACAATGTTTTAATTTTTTGAGGTAAAAATATGTGCATTATTATTATCCCAGCAGCACTGGGTGTAAGGCAATGCATGTATACATGTACTGGTGTTCCAGTTTGCAGTGCTCATTCACACAGCAAAGCAGAAAAGAGTGTGCCGCATGTAATCCACTAACAGAAACACATTAATAAAGTGGTACTTTAGTTTTAATCCAGGTATTTGCTATGGATGTGTTGAAATAGCGTAGTCGGGTTAAAATATGGACTGGATGTTATTTACTTCACAGCACATGAAGGACTAAATGTATTTAAATAGAAAAAAAAAATCACAAGAAAGCTATTATAGGCTTCATGCTTGTTTTCGGATTCAAAGCGGCCTTTGATGACGCTTTATTCCCTTTGCGCAGTTTAATGACGCTGGAGTGTTTTGCAAAGGGTGAACTCTAGTTGTGTACTTGCATGTGTAAAGAAACCAGTTTTCTGCTTTAACCGAGTTTTTTTGCCTTATCCAGGTTTTGTGTACATATGTAAGCACACTCACTGTCACTACCCACTCTGCGCTACATGGTAAGGAGCCTAACATACTTAATCCAGTAGCGAAGACACAACGTTCAATGAATCAATGCAGAATAACAAATTATTTTATGAGGGATGTTCAAAAAGTTTCCACACTTTTATGTTTATTGGAAACTGTTAATGCAGGAGGAGTAGTAATTGGGCATTAAAAAATTGGTATGACGTTGGGAATATTGCATCGCAAACGGAGGTGACTATGTAGAAAAGTCATGTCCTTTGTTTTTGAAATTCTTAATAAATTGAGTTAAAAAAAAAAAAGTGCAGAAACCTTTTGAAGTTCCCTCGTATGATATTCTCATCATGGTCTGCTAATGTACCCCTCAAATGAAAATACTGCAAGGTGTTTTTTTTAATTATTATTATTATAGTGTAAACATAATTTTTTGTTATTTGGAGAATTAAAAAAATTTAGGCTTTAGTTAATTGCACATTACATGTATACTTTACGTGAATGTCTTCCCAAAAGATTAAGCCAGACTTGCTACGTGAAGCCAATTTCAAGTAGTAAGTCAACTGTTTCTTTTCCTAACTGGCCTCTGAAACTTTAATAGGAAGCAAGGAATTAATAGCTGGCAGGTATTGCTATATTATCTGAAAAAACAAAAACAAAATGCCACAGTGGGTTTGCTCTGTGACACAGGCCTTAGTTCTGTAGCCTTACTTTTCTAGGAGGCTAAGTTCACATCGTTGCCTGATCGCTATCCGTATTCGCCAATCATTTTTGTGTCTGTGTACGTTTCTACTGGGGTACTGCACTTTTCCAGCCACATCACAAACGGACAGATGATACTTTATTAATCTCCAAGTTTAAATTTAGTTTTCTGCAACAGCACTATGAAGCACAAAATCAGGGGGCCGAACAAACCGTTAACACAGAGTGTTAGGTTAACTGGAATCTCTTTCTTGGCTGCAGTGAGAGTGAAAATGTGTGTGAATGAATTCTGGTGTCTTGATTAGCTCCGGCTCCCTACTAGCCTAATTTGAATAAGAGACTTCAGCAAATGGATGAATAAAAAAAGTTTAACTGAAGTAATTGCCAACTGGTTTTTATTTTATTTTTTTTTTCTTCCACAGGAAAGCGTTTCCAGGAGTGGATATCTGTCATCTTCTGCTTCTTCTTACTCATCTTCAACTTCTATCACCTGCTTGTCCACTTCCACACCGATCATATTTCCTTCATGCTGACTGGTGTTGGTAAGAGGAGAACTTTTTAACATTGTATAAAAACTGAAATTTGCCACACAAATCTGTGTTCACCTTTCTGTGCTGCAACTCAATTTGTAATCATCGGACAGTAGCCCATATACTAACAGATATACAAAAAAGCATTTAATAAATACATCCAAAGAAACGTTCATTAACAAGGAGAAATACAAAGTAACAGATGTCTATCTTGCATGGGCCATACTAACAGTTTTTTTTTTTTACTTTCCCGTATACGAAGTACAGTGAAAGTTTTGTAATCGTCCAAAGATTCGATGTTGAGATTTTGATGAATCTCGACATTTTAGACCTCCCTGACTTCCTTGTATACAAACTATGGGGAAAGTATTTGAATCCTCCAAAAATTCCATTTCGAGATTTTGATGAATCTTGAGATTTTAGACCTCCCCAAGTCCAAAAATACCATTTTTGGAATTGTGTCTGTGTGTCAATCTGTCTCTGTCTATAAACACGATAACTTGAGTATGCTTTCACTTAGGCCAACCAAATTTTGCATACAAGTATTAGATATGAAATGTAGATTTCTTTTGGGCTGTTTCCCTAAACTGGAAGTGGTACCTTACCCTTTATTCATGCAGTTGCAGAGTGTGATTTATGCAACTTTACTTTTTATAATAATTGTTCATTATATTATTTATTCATTTAATTTGTTGTTGATGGTTCTTTAATGTCCATAATAAAAAAATGTAATCATTGTGTTGCGGTTTATTCCTCAAGTATCCATCCCCATATCTGATTATACGAGAAAGTCTAGGGGAGACCATTCCTGATTTTTTTGTACTGATAGGTGGGGTAGATGGGGTAGCTCATCAACAGTCTTTTTTTCATTCTCTTTCTCTCTTTTAAGTGGTGTAGTGGATAAGGCTCTGAAATCAAATTCACTGGTTCAAGCCCCACCTTCTGCTCCTTGACTGACCCAGTACATACCACGCAAAAAAACATGTAAACAGTTCTACTACATATCTGTACATGAACAGTGCATTTGATTATGTTCATTTGGGAAAGACACTACATAAATAAATTATTTGTTTCTACAAAAGGGTAAAACATGCAGAATGGGGGCAGAAGCCAGTGTGACTGATGGAATGGCTCATGAATTGTAAGTGGAATGGTGTATTATCTAGACTTGTGGTAAATGTGTCAAAACCAGTTTCTGAAAGGTTAATGGTTTCCAGTGGGAAAAGGGATATAATACATACAAGAATGAAAGTGTTGCTTTGATGTTTGTACCTTTGTTCCTGTATGTATTATAGCTATTTATTATAACAGGAGAGAAAAGCCAAGCAAAATGACACCTTTTATTGGCTAACTTAAAAAGATTACAATATGCAAGCTTTCGAGGCAACTCAGGCCCCTTCTTCAGGCAAGATGTAAACTGAAGTTCCCTGTGTTTATTTATATATATATATATATATATATATATATATACACACACACACACACATACACTAGGACAAGAAACAACATTGGTAAATCTTTAAATGAAAAATCTTAAATGTAACAAATTACATTAAATTAAATTTAAATTCATTTTTTACATTTAAGATTTTTCATTTAAAGATTAACCAATGTTGTTTCTTGTCCTAGTGTGTGTATATAAACACAGGGAACTTCAGGAAGAATTTCAGCGAATACCGAGTGGAGGCAAGGAAAAACATACTATTTGTTGATTTAAACAGTGGTATAAACAACAAAAGGAAGTGGACCGAGTGACATAGAGTGTCGGAGAAACTCGAAAGCTCAAGTTCACAAAGTCGCACAGCGCCCGAAATGAAAAAGAAGTTGTCAGATATCAAAGTCGCCGTGAAAAGGCGAGTCGTAGCCCACTGTCTGAGTGTCATATGAAAGCTTTTTAGGGTACAGAGAAAAGAAAAAAAATAGGGACACACTGAGAAAAAAGCTCGAAATGTCAACTTTAATCTCGAAATTTCCACTTTAATCATCTAGTTTATTTTGTCATTAAAGTTGAACATCATAAACTTCATCTTTAAATCGTTTAATTTACTACTTTCTCAAATACCATCGTAACTAAAGTAGCACGTTAAATGTTTTGTTTTGTATTTGATCTCTATGTGCTCTATGTGTGTGAATCACTACGTGCTTCTTAAACAGGCTTTCTCTTCCTCTGACAGGACACAGAATCCATTACATTCGTGATATTACAGCTCTCTGAATAATTAAAATACTGAGATGTATACTTGATATCATTTTCATGATAATAGGAGTTAAAGCACGTTATTAAACATGGGAACACGGTGGTGTAGTGATAGTGACAAGCTGGCGCCTCGGCCATAGACTTCCTCACGCAAGGTGCTTGCTGTGCCGTGTGTGACCTTCAATGAAATAATTTATTGCAGTAGTCCTGTCTCCTTCAAACATACTAACTCTCAATTCCTGTCCTTCCTTTTCTTTCTCCAAGTAACCAATCGCCACACAATCAGCTCTGTAATAGACGTTAAGCCATCTGTAAGCTTAGAACGCAGATTCTTCAAAACTTTTAGGGAACACTGAAATATCTTCATAGTACATGTTTAATTATTCTGTCCATCTATCCTTCCAGTGTCGAGCCAGCCCCAGCAGGAACAATCTCTGAACTAGCTAGCGCTACGCCACCGTATCCTCACGTTTAATTATTAACAATATAGATTATTTAAATGATGTTAACATCTTATCTGTATAATGTAATAAACATATTTTGCTGCATTTCATCTTAAAAATGATATCATCATCATCATATGTAAATATGCGCTTTATAAAGTGGCTCAGTTTGTGCAATGTTGTAACTGTATCGCAAATTTACAGTGAGGTAATTGTACTAATGTCAATGTCAATTTATTTATATAGCACATTTAAAACAACATAGGAATGCTGTGGTCAAAGTGCTTTACAATAAAAGACAATACTATATACAATACTAATAAGTCCAGTTCTACAAGGAGCACTTGATGGACTGATTGAGTGCGTTTATAGTTCTTGGGATGAAACTGTTTGTGAACCGCGATGTCAGTACAGGAAAGGCTCTGAAGCGTTTGCCGTGTGAGAGCAGTTCAATAGACAGCATGGCTGAGGCAGCGTGTGCTTGATGCTGTATACTGATAATTCTCTTTCCAATCAGTTGCTGTAGAGCTGTGTTTCCCCACTCAGATACAGTGATATAAATACTCCGAGTGGTGCAGTGAGAGTAATGTGGAAAAAGATGATCTGCTGTGGCAACCCCTAATGGGAGCAGCTAAAAGAAGAAGGTGTAGTGAGAGTAACAACACTAAAGCAGCTAGGGTATTTGGAATAGTTTGACCATTCTGTGCACCATTATATTGTTACAGGTTAATTACAATTAGATGTCTTAATGTAATAAACAATATGCGGTTAATTTCAGTGTATATGATAAAGCTGCGTCAGGGATGTGGATCTAAAAAAGAAAGGGAAACCACACTAGAACAAAAGCACTGCTTTGACGCTGGGTGCCGCCAGTTTGCAAAACTGAGCGGAGAACTTGCGTACGACAGGGTTTGAGCAACCGTGAAAATGTGCGTGGCTTTACGTCAAGTTTAGGTTTTATACATTGTGATTTGAGCGTGGAAAAATGGGGACATTTTTGTGCATGCGCACCGTTTATACATGAGGCCCCTGGTCTTTTGGACAAGTGCTCTGTGGTCAGATAAAACAAAAGTTGAACTATATGGCCATAATGATTACTGCTATGTATGGAGAAAGAAAGCCGAGTCTTTTAAGGCAAAGAACACTATACCAACTGTGAAGCATGGGGTAGCAGCATCATAGTACGCTGTTGTTTACCTGGTAAAGGGACTGGGGCACTTCAGACAATAAATGGCATCACGAGGAAGGAGGATTCTGATGTAGAAATTCTGAAGCAACACCTCAAGACTTCAGCCAGAAAGTTCAAACTTGGTTTCAAATTTGTCTTCCAGCAGGATAATAACACTAAACCAAAATTGTAACAAAATGGCTGAAGAAGGGGCCTGAGTTGCCTCGAAAGCTTGCATATTGTAATCTTTTTAGTTAGCCAATAAAAGGTATCATTTTGCTTGGCTTTTCTATACATTCTTAATGGCTAACACGGTACAACATCCTAGTACTACAAACAAAATGGCTTAAAGGTGACAAGGGGAAAATATTGGAGTGTCCGTCACAAAGTCCTGACCTGAATCCTACAAGAAATTTTTGGGCTGAACTGAAAAAGAGAATCCGAGCAAGGAGGCCCACAATCCTAACCCGCTTACATCATTTCTGTAAGAATTGGCAAATATTCCTGCCACATATTGTGAGAAGTTTGTGGAAGGTAACCCCAAGTGTTTGATTCAAGCCAAGCAATTAAAAGACAAAGCCATCAAATACTAACAAAGTGGTATGTCAACCCTCTGAAAACCTGATATAGTCAATAAAGGCTGAAATCAGTCTGCCTCTTAGCTATTATTCTAACATTACCACTTATGGCAATAAAGTATACACTAATTGACTGAACATTGGGAATATGTGGTAACATGACCTGTGTGTTGTTGTGAAACACGTTTGAAAGTATTAAGCTGAGGTATATATATATTTTTAAATTCAAACAATTGCCCCCAAAATTACTGTGTTCACTTTCAGTCTATTAGCACCTTTCACATTATCCACTCAATTGTGTTTTTTAGCAGTTTGGAACGAAACATGATAGTTTCACAAGTGTTGTGAGAGCTTGTCTACATTTAATTACTAGCTAATTTTCAATACCTAATTTTCAAGTGAAAGATGAGCATGCTGAAATTTCCAGAATGGAAATTATTGTATTTTTGTATGCAAATGGAGGTGCATTATTTACAATAAGTAGGTTGACATCCATCAATTCCCAAAGAGTACAAGATTAATCTGTTAAACATTCTGAAGTCTAGATTGAAATTATTGCGTCTTGTATGATTCTGTCACTGCTGCCTCACAGTTAGGTGACCCGGGTTCGCTTCCCAGGTCCTCCCTGTGAAGAGTTCGCATGTTCTCCCCGTGTCTGCGTGGGTTTCCTCTGGGTACTCCGGTTTCCTCCCACAGTCCAAATACATGCAGGTTAAGTGCATTGACGATCCTAAATTGTCCCTGGTGTGTGCTTGGTGTTTGTGTGTGTACGCACCCTGTGGTGGGCTGGCGCTATGCCTGGGGTTTGTTTCCTGCCTTATGCCCTGTGTTGGCTGGGATTGGCTCCAGCAGACCCCCATGACCCTGTAGTTAGGATATAGTGGGTTGGATAATGGATGGATGGATGATTCTGTCACATCCTACCGGGTGTGTTTTTTTTTTTTTTTTTTTTTTTTTTAAAAAACCCTTTCCATTTATTCAGAACTAAAATAAAAAGACCAAGCCAGACTTGGGTGAGTACTTCAACTTTTTTATAGAGTAGATGTGTTGTGTAAAAGAGACATCTGTTTTAATCACATACTGCATGGATATGGAACACGTGTGTGTGTGCCAATGTGTTATTGGAAAACACAATTGCGTCATTGTCTCCCTAAAGTACGAAAAAAGAATGGCAGAAATGTATTTAATATATCTCAGAGTTGTACAACATTAAAATGAGTCTGACCACGTGCTCCCATGGGAGGTAATCGGACCTTTCCATATTGGGTGAAGACCATAATGTCACTTTAGTCTTGAAGTTGCTCTCGTCGCACAAAAGTCTCCCACCAGCAAAACTGTAATAGTCTTGAGTAATCTCTTGTATTTGTGTGCTGCAATTCATGTAAATGAGAGAATGATTTCTCAGTGGTCTTCTTTCATAACCAAGAGGAACAGCTCCTTCACTAAGCCAGATCAATTTATCAAGATGTGTATGCCTATATAAAACAAGATACAATTTAGTGAACGGGGTTGGATACAATTCTTCAGTCAGTAAACTGGAAAAGTGTTAATTTTGCTAATGATGAGTTAGAAACACATTTTATTCGCAATATCCAAACAAATGAAGGTGCCATTTTCAGTTAAGCTAGCTAGAAAAACATGATGGATTGCACGTAGTGATGATAAAGATCTTGTGGTTGTGTATTTGGAAAGTGGTTCCTCAAAGATCACTTATGCCTCTCCTCATTAGCCAAAAAGCAAAGAGTGTACTCAGAATGTATTGGTGGCTTTACAGCTCACTGTATTTTGCATTTTGCAGAGCATTTATTTTTAGCAGCTGTATCTCCAAACAGTTGCCAATGTTACGCCTTTCGCTGTATAAACCACTTCCACTCACTGTTATCTGGTTAAATGGCATCCTGCACCTGCTTATATTTGTCTGCAAAACAAGATGTTCTCATGCAAAGACATGTCATAATATTGGACCTTTCCCAGATTTCATAAAAGTCCTACGGCGTACCATCATTCTTTTGAAATATAAGCATTTTAAAAGTCTTGTTTGTAAACACATGAATATTGACCAGTTTTTGCAAATAGGAAAACATTACCTGAATTAACTCTTAGGTTGTGAATGAATGTGCTAATGAACCTTCTGTAGGCAGCTCATCATTGCACATATTTAGTTTGTACTGGTCGGACATTTTTAGCTGTAGCTACCAACTTGTTAAAAAATAAGTCATTTTTAATGGGCCATTACTTAAAAATTTTCAGGAGGCAAGTTGTTTTACTGCATCAGAAATGAATGGGTGTCTCCCTCATCACAACAAAATGTATTTTAAGTGAATCAGTGACTCTTAAACAATGCCTGTATGAGTTGAGTTACCAGGTTTTGGTTCCTTTCTTTTGCCTGATTCTGCTGCCATGGATGCCAGCTTCATAAGTGGCCTTCAAAAATGGTTGGCTGATTACATACGTTTAACAATTTAATTTATTGTCCCTTTTAATATAAGGTTAGACTCTCTATAATCTGGCAAAGGATTTTACTTTGGGTCCCTTTCAGGATTGATGTCCAATGACAAAAATAGTATTATGACATAGATGTGTGTAATGTATAAATAAAATGTGCCTGCCATTCACATGAAGCTGCCTTTTACTTCTGCACATAATTTGCTGTCAAGTTGTGTTGTAATACCTTTTTTTTTTTTTTTTTTGCCCTACCCACCAACTATTAACACAGTTGCCTGCCAGGTGTTTCCTTTTGCACTGAATGAGCACAAATAAAGTTTGTGGATGGATAGTGATGTTCATTTATCCTTGGCTCTTCCCTTTTAAACACAAGAAAACTGACTGTAAAAGAAAAGAATTCAATTGGCGCAGACACCACATGGACAATTCACTGGTGCAGGATTTGATCCCAGGCCACTAGATCTGGGAGGCAGCAGTGCCAACTACTGAGTTACCATCCTTCTTACCCACCTTTAATGGGGGGGTGGAACAATGAATTGAATGGTATTTGTAAAATATGACTTCAGCTATGAACAGGAATACCCAGAGAGAACATATGATAATATGTTCTTTGGCGTTGCACACATGTTTTTAGTTGCAAATGCAAATCACCTTCTGTAGGTATAAAGAAAATTATTTTTTTTTTCTCAGTGCTTATAACATTGGATGTAGATTACTGTTTCATACTTTTCTGATTTCCTTTTTTCTTGTAGTTGCAGGAATTCTCTCAGCAGACTTTGCCTCTGGCCTAGTGCATTGGGGTGCAGACACGTGGGGGTCTGTTGAGGTCCCTGTTTTTGGAAAGGTATATATACTTTTTTTTTCTCTACAGTGTCTTTGTAACTTTGTATTGTATTTTCTCAAAGAATTATGGACTATAACAAAATAATGCAATTGTGATTTGACAGCCATATAATAAGAAAAGACAACACGGTGCTGTGGTAAACTATGTAAATGCCCTGGTTGCCAGCAAACGAGAACTGAACAAGCAGGTTAGAAAATGGATGGATAGTTCATATCCTGTTAACAGTACTAAGAAAATCTAAAGGCTAACAAACGCTACTTCAATTCCAAAAGTGGTATTAATACAATCCCATTAAGGATATCCTATATTATTCATGCATAGCTTAAGAAAAATTGCACCGTGAATAAAATATAAAATTACCTATTACTCTGAACTGGAGCTGTGCCAATTTGAGAAATCATGAAAAGTAGATTTCAAGAGAATTTTAAAAGTTTGGTTTGATCTTATTGAGTACAGGCAGTTTGACAACCCCTGATAAAGAACACGAGTGTCCTCATGGAAGGTACTAGAATAAACTGTATAAGAGCAATTATCTCCCATCTTAAAAAGTAGTGAGGTCTTCAAAACTGAGATATGTTAGCAAAAGTAAACAAATCAAAAAAGAAACTGAAGAAGACTGAAGACGGTGTTGATTTAAAAAGGGCAGCCGAAGCTTTCTGTATATGAGCTACAACAAAATACAGCTCAGTTTGTCATAAATTGCACTTCTGCCTAGAAGCCCAACACGTTACACACCGCGAAAGCATCCATTCATCCATCTAGTTGAAGCAAAGCACACAGTGACATGCCACAAAAAATACAAACCATATTTAGAGTATTGTGGGCCTTTGTGAAGCAGGATTATCTTTCTGCCAAGCTGCTGAGCAGAATGGATGGGAGGTGACGGCAGTCCATCTGTGTTAATGATGATGGGAAGAGGAGGGCATCCACAACTGGAGACGTGATACTGTACAGCCCAATATGTACAAGTCCATATTATGAATACACAATGGGCGGTCGTAAAATCAAGAGTCCACCTTATGAGAAGGATTTAGGACTTGTAGTGGACTCTAAGCTATTGACTTCCCGTCAGTGTTCAGAAGCCATTAAAGAAGGCTAACAGAATGTTAGGTTATATAGCATGGTGTGTGGAGTACAAGTCCAAGGAGGATCTGCTCAACCTTTATAATGCACTGGTGAGGCCTCATCTTGAGTACTGTGTGCAGTCTTGGTCTCCTTGCTACAAAAAGGACATAGCAACGCTAGAAAAGGTCCAGACAAGAGCGACTCAGCTGATTCCAGGGCTACAGGGATTGAATTATGAGGAAATATTAAAAGTGCTGAGCCTATACAGTTTAAGCAAGAGAAGATTAAGAAGAGACATGATTGAAGTGCTTAAAATTATGAAGGGAATTAGTCCAGTGGATCGAGACTTTTATTTTAAAATGAGTTCATCAAGAACACGGGAACACAGAAACTTGTGAAAGGTAAATTTCGCACAAACATTAGAATGTTTTTCTTTACACAAAGAACGACAGACTCTTGGAATAAGCAACCAAGTAGTGTGGAGGACAATAAGACTTTAGGGACTTTCAAAACTTGACTTGATGTTTTTTTGGAAGAAATAAGGGGAGATTTGTTGTGCTAATGTCCTGTTCTCGTCTAGAGTGTTCTAATGTTCTAATGAGTGGTGTGTTAGAAGGGTGGCTCCAGCACACATAATGAAAATGGTGGTATCCTGGTGAAAAATGGAGCACAGTACAATTAAAACTAAGATGTGTGATCAAGACATTGAAATGAGGACTGAATTTGTCCATGTCACTGTCCAGGAAAGTATGCTTCATCATCCTACCTAACTCAACAACAGAAATAATTCAGTCTGTACCAACATCTTAATGATGAGACATTGTGAATGCTGGTGACATTAAACAAGGAATTAAGTAAGTGTCTGTTAGGTGTGTTCCATTCATGGATACTACAAGCTGAACATGCTGCATCCAAATATTAGTGACTTTCAATATAAAACTGAGCACGGCTCATCTTACTGCCACCTGCAAGCCTGTTATTGACAGCAGCTGCCGCAGCACTCTGTTTTCCAATCCAGAAGTTTTTGCTGTGTGTTTTTTATGGCTAGTATAATCAATCAGACCCACTGTCACAGCAGAAGTGTCTACACAGATGATGTGCAATTGTCTTCTTGACTGTGGTCATACATTCTCCAGGCATAACTGCTAACCACTCGTTTTCACTGCCACACACGTCTGCAGTGTTGCCTCAAGCAGGCTGATTAGAAAGAGGAATGGCAGTCTGTCATTTTTAATGATCAAAGCAGATTCTGCCGAAGGATGAGTAATGATCGTGTATGCAAGGGACTACATTCATTGTACATACACAACACACCCAGGCATCATGGTGAAGGGTGGTATTGGCTACAGAGCTCGTTCGTGTTCAGTGTTTGTGTTGGAGACAGTAGTCACCACTGGACATGTCAGCCAGTCAGTCCTGTTGCTGTGTGAAATGGGAGAAGTGTTGTTTCAGCAAGACAGTACCTGCCTACATTCCATGAGTGCAATGCAGTGTCACCCTACACGGTGTTTGATTGCTCCTCGAGTCAGCATACTCGCCAGACACCTCCCTAATTGAATATGTATGATAAGGGCAGCCAGTGATCAGCCCCAACCAGTTACACCTCCAGCCCAAAGCTGTATGGACTGACATCCCACAGGAGGACATTCATTATCTGACGAGTAACAGTGTTGTATCACATTGTCATGTGATCATATTCTTAACACATTCAAATGACTGTCCTGCCTGAATCTCAGTTCTGTTGTGTGACACCTACCAGGTGTGTTTTTTTTGTTTTTTTGTTTTTTTTTTTTGGTTCACTAACATATATAAGGCAATGTGTGTACCAGGGTGAAAACTTGTAGTTATCAACAAATTTTACCTGTTTTAGGGAACACAATTTGAACACTTTCATAATGACAGGTGTACTTTGGGATGTGGAGATAGCTCAAAAATGTTCAGATGAAACTTAGTCCAGTTATTAGATTTGTAAATGCTAACATCCAACTGACACGCAATAATATCCCACAGCAACAGATTGTGCTGTGCAGAGATGAATGATTTTGGTTTGCACTCATTTGTGTGGTGGCACGGTGGTAGCACTGCTGTTTCATAGTAAGGAGACCAGGGTTGGTGTCCCGGATCCTCCATGTGTGGAGTTTCCTCCAGGTGCTCCAGTTTCCTCCCACAGTCCAAAGACATGCAGGTTAGGTGAATTGGCAAAATTAAATTGGCCCTTGTGTGTGTGTGTGTGTGTTTGCCCTGCAATGGACTGGCACTCTGTCCAGGGAATTGTTCCTGCCTTGTGCTCTGTGCTAGCTGAGCTGGGCTCCAGCACCCCCCTCGACCCTGTTCAGAAATGAGCTGGTTAGTAAATGACTGACTGACTCATTTGTGTCATAACTACATCAAAACTAGAGTAGGTCAGACATACATACATGTTTTCATCAAGATGTTCTTTTTTTTTCCTAGTTCATTCTACATGACTAAAAATAACAGTTTTGTGTAGGAAAAGTACCTTTATGAACACACCATGTTTTTTAACTTACTGCAGAAGCAGAGATGTAAAATTTGTCTAATCCAAGCATACTGATCAGTTTTGGTTATTTATATATCTCTCTCCATCTTTTTTTTTTATTTCTTTTTAATATTTAGGCATTCATTCGACCTTTCCGAGAGCATCACATTGACCCCACAGCTATTACCCGGCATGACTTCATTGAAACAAATGGTGACAATTGTATGCTGACAGTTGTGCCTTTAGCAAACATGGCCTTAAAATTTGTTTCTCTCTCGCCAGGTAAGTCTTGTATGAAGTGTGCCTGTTAAGTCTTCATACTTTTGGAAGTTTCCACATTTTATTTTTATACAGTGTTAAATCACTGTGGATTTAATTTTGACATTGATATACAGAAAAAAAACTCTTTGACATCAAAGTGAAATGGATCTCTACAAAGTGATCTATATTAATTACAAATATAAAATATAAACTAATTTCATAATGAGTAGATGCATCTTTGGCAGCCATGATAGCCTTGAGTGTGTGTGTGTGTGTGTGTGTGTGTGTGTGTGTGTGTGTGTGTACATCTATCTCTGTTTCTTTCTCTCTCTGTTTCAATCAGTTGAGCACATCAGCAGTTTTCGTCCCCCCTAATTCCCTCCCCCCCCCTTCTGTCTTTGCAGAACTGCTCAAGCTCTGTTATGTTATATGGAGATCCTGAGTTGAACAGCCTTTTTCAGGTTCAGTCACAAATTCTCAGTTGGAGTGAGATCTGTGCTCTGACCTGGTCACTCCAGAACATTAACGTGGTTTTTTGAAGCCATTCCTGTGTAGCTTTGGCTCTATGCTTGTGCTTTCTTTCTTCTCCCAAGGTGCAGGTTTATTGCAGGCTGCATCCATTCTCCTCTCTATTGTCACAAGCCTTCCAGGGCCTGTTAAAGAACGTTATCCTCGGAGCTTGATGCTGCAACCACCATACTTCATGTTGGGGATGATGTGTTTTTGATAATGTGCAGTGTAAAAGATGTTTAGCCTGGTGGTCAGAAAGATCCATTTTAGTCCCATCATGCCCAAGAACTTTTTTTCAGACATCTTCCGTGTCTCCCATTTACCTTCTGGCAGAATCTAGCTGAGATGCCCTGTGCATTTATTTTTCCTTTTCCCCCTCTCCCATAAAGCTGAGAGTAATGAAGTATCCCGGGAACAGCTGTCTACTTTGTCTCTCTAGTCTTTTCCACTGTAGCTTGTAACTCCTTCAGAGTTCTCTGAAGTTTCTTAGTGACCTCGTTTACTTGTCATCATCTTCTTGTATATCACTCACCTTTTGTGGATAGCCTGCTTTAGGCAGCTTTACAGCTCCACCATTCTATTTACATTTCCTAGTGACTGGATGGATGGATAGACAGATAGAACTTTATTTGTCTCCAAGAAGAAGTATGAATATTGAGTGACTTGGATATTTTTAGTCTCCATCCCCTGACTTGGACTTTTCAATCTCCTTTTCACGGAGTTGCTTAGAGAGTTCTTTTATCTCCATTGTGCAGATTAGGCCACCATACTGACTCATTACAATCATGAGTGTGTATGAGTATGGCGCCGACTGTTATGGCACGTCGTCAGCTGCTCTGGCTTTTTTGTTTCTCGTTAGTCCTGCTTTTTCCTTGGCTTACCTGCTCCTGTGATGCTCTTCCTGACTGGATGATTCGTTATGATCGCCTCACCCTTCTGGCTCTTCGAGCGAGTGTGGGGGTTTCTCAACATCTGACCCCTGAGTTCAGTCAAACCTTTGGCCGACTGTTTGAGGAAGTCCCAGCCTTCCTCATCATTGCCCACGGCTTGGCCGGTCGCCGATGGAAACGCCGCCGCCGGGGGAAGCGCGGAGGCACCAGGGCTCGGCTCCGAGCTTCCCGGATCCTCTCTAGGAACAACTCTTCTGGCTCCCAACATGAGGTAATGCTGCCGAATTGCCGGTGTACCTCCCTGCCTCGCTCCATCACCGCCGCCGGGGGGTGAACTTTAACAACCTACGCCTTATCATGACAATGTCAGCCGCCACGGCTGGTGCGTCTCTGTTAACGTTGTCCAAGCCGGTTCGTTTCGCGCTGATAAATGCCAGATCGGTCGTGAACAAAACTTTCATCCTGAAAGACTTTTTTCTTTCCAATGGCCTGGATTTTTTATGTACCGCTGAAACCTGGATTTTACCGGGCGAGACGCTCCCACTCACTGAAGTTTTGCCCCCGGGATGTTCCTTTATCAACACGCTGAGAGCGCAGCGCCGCGGCGGGGGCTTATTGACCTTATTTAAATCTGATTTTATCTGCAACCGCCCTTCCCTTCCTCTTTCATTTTCCCCTTCAACTTTTGAGCTCAGTTTGTTTGAACTAGTCTGCTCTCCACCGCTGCTGTGCACACTCATCTATCACCCCCCAAAATATAATAAGGACTTTTTAGATGAATTTGCAGCTTTCCTGGCTGATATTACCTGCAGGTATGATCGCTTCCTTTGTTTGGGTGATTTTAATATCCATGTTTGCTGTCCCGTTAAAACTCTAGCAAAATACTTTCTGGACATTATTGACTCCTTTGGTCTCTCTCAAGTAGTGAACGGACCAACACATGGACAGGTTCACACACTGGACCTGGTTCTTTCTCGCGGTCTCAGAATCAGTGACTTGGACATTCTGCCTCCCAGCTTTTCTGATCACTCGCCTGTTCTGTTTAATTTGTATTTGGTCTCTGTTGAGCATGGTAAATCCACCACTACCCGTCCCTCCCGTGTCATTCCCCCCTCTGCTGCTGAAGATTTTGCAGTTGCTTTTTCACCAATCTCCACATCAAGTGAATCCACGGATGTTGATGTTTTATTGCAAACCTTCTACACTTCCTGCTGTTCTGTGATGGATGTTGTAGCCCCACTCAAACGGAGACAATCCAAAGTCAAGCATGACCCATGGCTAAACGATCAAACTCGCTCCATCAGGCAAAACTGTAGGCGGCTAGAACGTAAATGGAGGAAAGATGGTCTCACTGTTACCTTCGACTGCATGAGAGACACGTGGTCCCAATACCAGAGAGCAGTCAGAGGTGCAAGGAACCGTTTTTTTGCTGACTTCGTCTCAAAAAACTCTGGCAATCAACGTGTCTTATACAAAACACTAATTGCTGTCCTCTGTCCAGCTGCAACTGTTTTCTCTTCTGCCTCCACTGCTCTTTGTAATCAGATCCTCACATTTTTTCTGGATAAGGTCACGAACATTTGATCCCAGATCTCCATTTCTTCTTCTGGCTCTGTTGATTTAGCCGCTCCTGTACATGGCTCCCTCACCAGCTTTGAACCCATTTCGCTCCCCCATCTGGAAAAAATCGTCGCCTCAATGAAGCCTTCGGGCTCTCCGGACGATGTGGTGCCGTCCAGACTACTGAAAGATGTGTTTCCTGCGATTCGATACGATGTTCTAAAGATCATAACTAGTAGTCTGTCCTCGGCTATAGTTCCTCGTGCTTTCAAACACGCAGTTGTACATCCAATCGTGAAAAAACCTGATCTTGACCCTGCCGTTCTCTCTAATCTTCGTCCAATCTCCAAACTACCTTTCTTGTCAAAAATACTTGAAAAAGTAGTTTATGAGCAATTAACTCATCACCTACAGGACCATCAGGTAATGGACCTTTTTCAGTCAGGCTTTAGGCCCCAACACAGCACAGAAACCGCGCATTTACGTGTCTTAAATGACGTCCTTTTGGCATTGTACTCAGGACTCCACGTGATTATGGTTCTTCTCGTCTTATCTGCTGCCTTCGACACAATCGACCACGACATCATGATCTCCCGACTCGAATCCTGGGCTGGTGTATCTGGCTTAGCCCTCGACTGGTTCAGGTCATATTTCTGCAACAGGACTCTCAGAGTCATGCTAGACGATTTTTCATCTGAATCAGCCCCACTCCCATGTGGGGTCCCCCAGGGTTCCATTTTAGGGCCACTACTTTTTTCAATCTACATCCTGCCTTTAGGTGCAATTTTTAGAAAACATGCAATTTCATATCACCTATATGCTGACGACTGCCAAATTTATTTTTCCCTCAAGCCAACTGACTCCACCAAACCTCTCCTCGACTGCCTATCTGACATTAAGGACTGGCTGGCTGTAAACTTTCTTCACCTGAACGATTCAAAAACCGAGGTCATTGTTTTTAGTCCCGACTGCAAACGGACCCCACCCCTTGGCCTCGACTCTCTTCCCATTCCAGTTAACTTCGTCTGTCTCCAATCTTGGAATCAAAATGGATACGGTCCTAAAAATGGATGCTCAAGTCAACAGCACAGTAAAATCCTGCTTTTTCCATCTCGGGCGAATCGCCAAACTCAAGCCTATTCTGTTTTACCACCTCCTGGACTCAGTAATCCATGCATTCATTACGTCTCGGCTCGACTACTCTAATTCCTGCCTATATGGTATCAGTAAAGCCACTCTTTCTAGACTCCAACTGGCTCAAAATGCGGCTGCAAGGCTTCTAACTGGAAGCAGCAGAAGCCAACACATTACACCGATTTTAAAAACCCTACACTGGCTGCTGGTTAGATTCAGAATCGATTTTAAAATACTCCTCTTAACCTATAAGGCACTAAACGGTCTAGCCCCCGCCTATTTGAGTGTCTTGCTCCATCATCACAATCCTCTTCGTGTTCTTAGATCCGCAGATCAGTTGCTCCTAACTGTTCCCAAGGCACGTTTTAAAGCTCGTGGTGAAAGGGCTTTTTCCGTCTGTGCACCCAAGCTCTGGAACTCCCTACCTTTAGTGGTTAGGCAAGCCGCCTCAGTCGCCTCATTTAAATCACGCCTAAAAACACACTTGTTCACATTGGCTTTTAACTCTTAACTTGTCTCATTTCCACTTGCTTCTTCCTATTTCTCTATTTTATTGGGTCCTCTGACCTGTTTTTAGTATCTCTGTTTTAATTCTCTCTTAATGTTTGTTTTTAATATTTTGTTTTTAGTCTTGCTTCTTTTTAACTGTACAGCGCTTCGGTCAGTTGTAATGCTGTGTTTTTAAGCGCTCAACAAGTAAAAATGGTATGGTATGGTATAGGACCTTCCACAGTCAGGTGCATTTATACCACAATCAATTGAAACCCCAAACAGGTGACCTCCATTATTATGTGAGTTTTAAAACTAATTGGCCCCAGTAATGATTTAGGCGTGTCATATTAAAGAGTGAATACATGTGTGCATTGTTAATTTTAATCATTTAAATAACTTAATATTTTAATTATTTAGACCACTTTGCGGAGATCTGGTTTCAATTTGACATGAAAGAGTATCGATCAGTTTTAATATTTTAATACACTAAAATTGGAAAACCTCCAAGGGGGGTGAATACCTATTATTGGCATTGTACATCTGTATATTCATACATCTGGGTACTTCTAAAATTAGCATATCTGAAATTGTTTTTAAAAAGTATGCTAAGAAATGTGCCGGAAAAACAAATGTAATTCCAAATAAGTGTCTTTAGTGAGATAAAAAGCATTTTTTCCTTCATACTTCAGGCATGAAGGATGGATATATTCTGCCTCACATATCAAAATCATTTAACTAATTGTAAATAACTGTTAACATCAATAAAGCAGTGTGTGTCTTGCTTTTGCAGCGGAGATCTATCATACCTATTCCTGGGAGTGCTATATATTTGCTTTCGCTGTATTTGTGACCCTCACAAACCAGATCCACAAGTGGTCACATACCTACTTTGGCCTACCCAGATTTGTGACACTTCTCCAAGATCTGCATATCATCTTACCCAGGAAGCACCATCGCATCCATCATATCTCGCCACATGAGACCTACTTCTGCATCACTACAGGTGAGAGAATGGCAGCTGTGCCCCTCACGATGAAAATAGAGCAGTGATTCAATATGTTGTGCCAATATGAAATTTGTACATGAGAACATAATTATAGAGTTGGCACCCTTTTTCTATTTGAATGTATTTAGAATGACTGTTGTTCCAGATTATAGTTTTGTGTTTTCTTTAAAGTCTGAAAGGATTACAGATTTTACAAGAAGCTCTTCTTGGGTAAAATGGTGCTGCTGTGTGGTGGCTTCTTAACAAAGGCCAGCAAAACATAAAAGCATAAACACTTGCCTTTTTTTTTTTTTTTTTTTTTTTTTTTTATATATAAAATAAGGTTTGGTTTTGACTGCAAGATGACACTCTTGACAATACTACTATCATTTGCTCTTTTAATGAAATGTATTTATACCAGGAAACAATTGGACTGCTGGTCCTTGATGAATGGTGTTTCATGTGCTTCTTTTTCCTTCTTACTATCACAGAGTTCCTCTGAAAGTTGCTCTTTAAAGTCATGCCATGCACCCTGTAGCGTGGAGGCTGCCTGGCAAGGTGATGGGCCACAGTGTTAGTGAGCTGCTCAGGTGGCTCTATATTCAGGCTGCCCTCTCTCTCTGCGATATGTATGTGTGTTCTGCAGTCTCACAGCCTCTCGTTCCTCATCGGTGCAACTGCTTCTGGCTTTTGGCTCGACATTGATCAACAGTACAGAGTAATGGGGATTGTGGAAGAGAGGTGAAAAAGAGAATGCAGGCAGGGTGGAGTGAGTGGAGAAGAGTGTCAGGAGTGATTTGTGACAGACGGGTACCAGCAAGAGTGAAAGGGCAGGTCTACAGGACGGTAGTGAGACCAGCTGTGTTATATGGGCTGGAGATGGTGGCACAGGAGACAAAGCTGGAGGTGGCAGAGTTAAAGATGCTAAGATTTGCTTTAGTGTGACGAGGATGGACAGGATTAGAAATGAGGACATTAGAGGGTCAGCTCAGGTTGGACGGTTGGGAGACAAAGTCAGAGAGGCGAGATTGTGTTGGTTTAGACATGTGCAGAGGAGAGATGCTGGGTATACTGGGAGAAGGATGCTAAGGTTAGAGCTGCCAGGAAAGGAGAAAAGAGGAAGGCCTAAGAGAAGGTTTATGGATGTGGTGAGAGAGGACATGCAGGTGATGGGTGTAACAGAACAAGATGACAAGGACAGGAAGATATGGAACAAGATGATCCACTGTGGCAACCCCTAACGGGAGCAGCCGAAAGAAGAAGAAGATTGAGCTGAGGATGAGGATCTTTTTGTTTCTTGCGGTATTACAGAGTGTAAGACTTTGTTCTGGATTTGGAGTGTAATGTATGCCTTTAGGTTGCAAAGAAAAGAATTAATCTGCTATAAACACTTGTGCAGGCAGCTGATGATGTTTGTTGTGCCTACATTGTGTATCTTGTAGTTGATGTACATCTGATTGGCCTGTGCAATGTGCTTCACTCTGGGAGATGTCACCACAGTTCACTTCCTGTCAGCCATGGTGTGCTCCTGCACTGCCATTTATCGAGAATGACTCGAGGCCTAATTGTGTTGCCAGGGCAGTCTGCCACTCCAATTTATTGGTGCACATAGCAAATCATGAGCTGTTGATTAACAGGCGGACAACCCTTAGCATTTTTTATATACACATACACCATTAATCCAACTTTCTGAATTAATTTCCTCAGTTTGTAGCTCCTGTGCTGAATACCTGCAAAGCCCTCCACCCCTGCACAACCTGGGCACATCACTGCCCAGTAACCATACATGATACCAATTAATTGTTTCATATAAGGAGTCCACTTTTTCTGCGGTATACAAACTGTGTCCTACTGATTGATGAAAGAATCCACAAATGAAAAGCTTATGTAAGGACGTGTGAGCTGTTTGGCTGTTACCCTAGTAGACTCTTCTGACTAGCACTAATCTAAGATACACTGTCTTCAACTTTATTTAAAAAAAAAAAAGAACTAATGCACAACAATGAAAGCCATAATACAGAGGGTAAAAAAGTTAGAGAACAGATGTCTTTGTGTAAAAAATTAGTTTCATATGTTGTACAGCTGTGCAATAAATTATGTAGTTCATGCAGATTGCCTGAGATGGACGGGAATATAGATATTAGGCTAATTGTAATATTTAAGTTTTGTTTCAAATGGAAATTTGGATTTGTGATTGGCTTCACCTATTAGTGACACTGACCCGGATACGTGTGTTTAGTTCACACAAAGTCTGATTTTCGTTTTAAGGTGATATCACCCCTTTTTTTTCCCTCCATGCCAGACATCTTGACTTTAATTTCCTTGTGACGTTCTCAGTTGGGCAAACTTCAATAGCCCATTCACCGAAGACACACAGTAGGAAGATGTGACTAAAACCCACTGCAGAACATGTATACTTGTTTTATTAAGAAGTGAGATTTCAAGGAGCAGTGTAAGTCAAGTCAGGTTGGGGAGCATGCACTGGTACAGTGCGCTGCCGCACCCTCTACATGACGAAACAACTTGGGATCCCGGTTTGCAACCCCCCAGGCAGACACGCGGTCCAGTCCCACCCTTTCGGAAATGACCCTCCTTCTGCCGCAGCCAGGTGTTATGTGGGCAACTCCTTGGCCTGGTCCAGCCACTCGGGTCCCCAACAATGAGGATCTTACAAGCCGGATCAACCTCCGGAAAACACGCCACATGGCCGTAAGTGAAGCTCCCTCATAATGCAGGTAATGTGCCTCATTTGGGACTCCATGTGCAACCGCTCATTCAACACAAAGTGTAGCAGGTTTCTAATTTACCTGAGACACACACACATTTTGCTGTCAGTCACCCTTCTAGCCCCGCTTCTCTTCAGCATAATATGCTGACTACTACATTGCAGTGACCCCCTGTGTGTTGATACTGTGATATCACTTGCAGTTCACATACATGTGCTCATCCACACTTGGGGCAGTGATCTTGATGTGTGTGCTGTCAGTCACTCCAACAACTCCAGAAAAACCAGTGATTTGCACAAATGCAGCTTACCTTAACATTACTTCATGTGGAGTGATGGTCAGTCAGTCAGTCATTGTCCAACCCGCTATATCCTAAGACAGGGTCATGGGGGTCTGCTGGAGCAATTCCCAGTCAACACAGGGCACAAGGCAGGAACAAATCCCAGGCAGGGCGCCTGGAGTGATGGTGAAATGTATAAATCTGCATTATTACTTCATGCTTTGTAAGGGTGTTTAAAGTTTGGTGCAAAATTTTGAGACAAGGTTGATTGCAGCATACCCCAGGCACTGCTATTGCAAAGCTGAATTTCCATGTGGCCAGAATAACGTAACAGTACCAGTACTTTCGTTTTGGCTAACAGGGCATGGCTTCTTTGCATAGGTGGCGTGATCATGTGATGTAGAAGATTTGTTATGAATATTAGTTCATGTCTGTCATATCTGTTTATGAGTTCACTGTTGTCCGGTGTTTCCAAAACATTCTGCCTTTCCTGGAATATGTGTGCCAATCTCATCATCTTCCAGCAGGTCCTAAAGAAGGTCGGTCAGCTCACAAGCTCCCCCATCCTCCTGTGGAACATACGAGAAGTTTCCCAAATTAGGAAAGTTGATGAAATTCCACATTTGCATCACTCTGAGATTTTTTTTTTTTTTGCCAGTTATGACCATTTTCCTACTGGTAAACACTTGATAAATATGGGCACAGACTTCAGTCCAAGTAAGGATGTATGGCTGGACTTGACAAAAAACTGTTCATTTAAAATTCTCGTGCAGCCTGATGGAACTTCAGATGTTTTGCAAACACGAATGGGGGGAAAAATTTTCAGAGTCCAGATGTGCAAAGCCGATAAACCAAGAGAGAGAGACCTGTAAACAAAAGACGCAAGGCTGCCACTTGAAAGGGAGAATACTTGTGCAGTCAGTTATTTTGGGTTTTAGATCTGTAATTAATTTAGACCACTTTGCAGAGAGCTGTTTTCATTTTAACCTTAAAGAGTCTTTTTTCTGTTGATTACCATCAAAAAAGCCAAATTAACTCCACTGTGATCCAGTGTTGTATAACAAAAAAATTTGAACACTTCCTAAGAAGGTGAATACTTTTGATAGGCCCTGTGTTCTGTTTTTCTTTGGTGGTGCATCACTAACTGTGTATTCTCATCATTTCCATTTTTTCATCTCTTTGCCAGGTTGGCTCAATTATCCTTTGGAGAAACTTGGCTTTTGGCGACGGTTAGAGAACCTCATCCAGGGCCTTACAGGAGAGAAGCCGAGGGCTGATGACATGAAGTGGGCCCTGAAATCCCAGTAACCCAGCAGAATCCACTGGTTTTAGTCCAGTGCTCAGTTACTCCTTCTACCTCTTGAATTTAGCACTCCTTAAATGCCACAAGCATTGGAGCCAAAGCCATGAAAGAAGATATATATGGTTGCCATTGCTTAAGTCAAGGGATTGATTTACCTAAAAAAAAAAGACTAATACTTGAAGAACTAAACTGCTTTCCAGCTCACTCAGAAGCACTTTTTCATATATATATATATTTTTATTTAACTTTAACTAGAGTTTGAAATTGGACTGATTGGCGCTGTCGAGAACGAAGCCACGTCTGGTTCAACAAGATGTCTGGCCAAATGGTTAATGTGGTCGCGGGATTATCACTGGCTACTCAGTCAAACACAGGATATTGGGTACTGAGGGTGCACTTCCATGGCTAAAAGCATTAACAAAGATACTATAACTTTATAGTAGTCATCTGTTACATTTATAAATATATTTCTTTTTATAAAATTTAAATTGATACTTAATGAAAACATTAAATAGCAATTATAAATTAGCATCTGTGCCAGGCCTGCTTCCCAATAAGATGTTCTGAATTTATGTTTGGTACAGGCTAAGGGTGAGTGAGAGTAGGGGGGTTCGTGAGTGTGCGTCCCTTCCAGGCCTGGTTCTTGTCTCACCCCCCCTGTATCGGACATGAAAGTAGATGAATAAAACTGACAGCAGTCTTTATCATTTGTGATGCAAGCCTTTAAAGTAAACATCTTTCAGTAAGTCAGTGATAGATGCAGATACGTTCAGAATACTGACTAATATGTTAAATACAAAAGCACAATATTAGAAATTAAAGTCTGCATTCATTTAAAAAAAAATACAATATGAAAGTTGGTTGGGATTAATAAAATACTGTAATCTTGGATGGGCTCAGAAAATGGACAGCTGAATAACCTCAGCTTGTTTTAAATTAATTGATAATTGTAATTAATTTCAAGATCTTTGCGTCCATTTCTAACATATTGTTACTGTGTATTATATGTATATACCAATTTTAAATATCACGTGAATCTGCTGTTACATATTTATATTGGTAATAACATTCCTATTATGGATTATATACTGTAAAATAAAATGGTAACATGATTATTGCCATAGTGGTCCACAGAGGGCCGCTGTTCTTATTCCAGACGGTCATCTAATCAGATGTTGTTTTGTGTGTCTAATCGACTACACCACTAATTTCACGCTGAGCTTTCATTGTCTGGCCTTTGTTTTCCTACAGCATTTAGTACAGCGTTGTGTTCAAGCACCGCCGCTCACAGAACCTTCTATTGATTTATTGTTGTGTCACGTGTGCTCCTGTCCGTGTGTGACCCGTGATAACTTCGCCCACAGCTCATTCCTTCCTTGTTCTGAAACTGCTGGGGCAGGTTTTAGGATCCTGTAACCATGAACTGGACTGAACCGATCAGATCATTTCAAGACAATTGTGAAATGGCAGAGTTCACTTCAAACAAGGCCAAGTGGTGGCAAAGACCTGTGCGCTTTTTTCCACTCGCACTGTAATGTTAGAATTAGATACACTGTGCATTCACTTTTTTCACATTTCTTGTTCACTTGCATTAATGTTTCCCCCTCATGGATGTCCAATCACTGCTTTGATTGATTCTCCTGTTGTACGAGTACGGGGGACGCCGCTGTGAGGGTCTTAAGGTGTCAGACACTGTCCACTAGTCCAGTCCCCTGTCACGGCCCCTGATGTTCTTTTCTGTCTGGGCCCATTTTACACTCAGACTCGTTCACTTTCTGCACACTTTTTATTGTGTTTGTTGATTTTATTCTGAAACGGAAAAATTTGCCGTTTTTGCCCATCAATCTACACTCCATTACCCATCATTACAATTTAAAAAACCAAAAACTGAAATTTCATTTATAGAAGCACTCAGACCCTTAATTCAGTACTTTGCAGTACTTTCTATGTCTGCGTGGGTGAGTCTTGACAAACTTTACACACCTGAATGTGGGCAGTTTATTCCATTGTTTCTGACAGATCCTGTCAGGCTCTGCTACATTGGAGCTTGAAGCGCGAGCAGACATCTTAATATTTACATTCTAATCCACAGGGGAAGATGCTAATGGGAGCGGAGGACTTGGCATTTCTGTTCTTGAAAACTTAAAATGGAAAAGCAGTGCCTGGCCCCACAAGTTGACCATTGCCTGTCATTGCACTCTGCATTGTCTGTGTTCTCTCTGCATGGCAGGTGGATTGGCATGTCTATTAGGTTATATAGCACCTTGAGATGTGTGGAGTACGTCTATGGAGTTTCTGCTGAAGCTTTATAACACACTGGTGAGGCCTCATCTGGAGTACTGGGTGTAGTTTTGGTTTCCAGGCTGCAAAAAGGACATAGCAGCACTAGAAAGGTCCAGAGAAGAGCAACTGGGTTGATTCCAGGGCTACAGGGGATGAATTATGAAGAAAGATTAAAAGAGCTGAGCCTTTACAGTTTAAACAAAAGATTAAGAGGAGACCTCATTGAAGTGTTTAAAATTATAAAGGGAGTTAAGCATATTGGATCAAGATTGTGACTTTAAATTGAGGGCATCAAGAACACAGGGACAAAGCTGGAAACTTGTGAAGGGTAAATTTCACACAAACAGGATGTTGTCCTTCACACAGAAAACCACAAACACATGGAATAAGTGACCAAGTAGTGTGGTTGACAGTAGGACTTTAGGGACTTTCAAAACTTGATGTTATTTTAGAACAATTAAGTGGACAGGACTATCCAGCTTTGTTGGGCTGAATGGCTGGTTCTCATCCGGATTGTGCTAATGAGCTAAAATTGTCCCCTGTGTCAGCGCAGTTGTTTTTGTGAATTTGCCTTCTGATTACAGACTTACTTCGCTGCAGCCTGCCCCCCTCTTCAGACATCCAGCATCTCCGAGGGGTACTTGGCAAATGTAGATGAGAAACATCCATCTGCAGGTTTAAACGGGCACTTTCATGGTGGTGGTGACAACGTCACTGTCTGTCTGGCTACGCAACGCACTAACAACTCTAACCTCTGACCTTGAGTTACCCCAAATCTTAACTGTTTCTACTACACTAACCTTAACGTTGGCCGTGAAGGCTTTTACTGGATTAGACAGGTCTGACAATAACAACATTTATTTATATGGTACATTGTCATACAGGTGATGCAGTTCAAAGTGCTTTACAAGATGATGAAAGAAAAATATGAAAATAAGATCAGGTAATACTAAGTAACAAAGAATACAGTAAGGTCCAATGGCTAAGAGGACAAAAAAAAAACAAACAAAAAAAACACTCCTGGGGCTGAAGAGAAAAAAAATCTAAAGGGGTTCTAAGGCCATGAGACCACCCAGACCCCACTTGTCAATCTACCTAATGTAAATGATCTCAATCAGTCTTCATGTAGAAGAATCAGATGATGATGGTCATGTGGACATCTGGCCTTCAATCCATCAATGTAGGGACTGCATGGTGCTTTGATCAGGTAGGTGCTGGTGGTGCAGCTCGCCACCACAGCAGACCGTTAAAAGAACAGCAGAGAAATAACGCTAATAAAAAATAATAATAATGAATGTCTGTGTGAAACTGGCACAGCAGGGGGCGTCAGATGCATTGGTATGAGTATATCCAATTCAAGAGAAAACGGGCAGGAATTTACAACTCGCTTAAAGGGTCGTCCGCTTGCTTTTTTACCTGTGAATTCAAGTCCTGGCTCTTCAGTTGCTTTTTCAGAAGTAATGAGAATTGTCTGCCATTTAAAGCAGTTTTATGTCATAGATTGTATGCAGTCCTTACATCTTCACTTTAGATTAGATCGATAGATGTATGTGAAAGGCACTATATAACAGATAATTAGGTGAACGGCACTATATCATAGATAGATGAAAGACACAATGATAAACAGAGTACTATATAATTAATAGATGATTGATTTTGATTTCAGAACCTTGGCACCTTGATTTCAGGGCCTCGAGACAATTTTTTCAAGTGTTTGGAGCTCCTTTAATGTGGACAACGTGCCAAGTAACTGAACTCTTGGGCAACAGGGCGAACCTAAAATAAGCCAAAGCGTCTTTTGCAGACTGCGCATTGCTTAGAATTTTTTTTCCCCAGGGCTTTGCAAACATACTGGCATGGTCTCAATCATTATGAGGTCCCAGTTTCATCTGTGCGACTTTTAACAAATTAATTTGCTAAACGCATATACAGAAGCAGACTAACAGATACGCATCTTTGCAGTGAATTGTCGCGACATCCCGCATTTAATTTCACGGTCACCAGTTGTGCAGAGGAAGCAGCTTCAGACCAGGACACTGGCATAACATTACTGTTACTGATGAGTATTTGAACATTGCCATTAATAGCTTTTAATAAAAACTTCATAATTCAAACAATTTTGGAACGACTACTTTTAAAAATTTAGCGGTTGAGATTAATGTATATGATAGTTTGCCCGGATTGATAGACACACCGATGTTATATATATATGGCCGACTGGATGAGTCATTATTAACCATGTGTCCCGCTTTCAGAAACGTTTCCCCACCTCTGCTTCACACTAATAAGTCCGGAAAAGTGTAATCAATGGGATTTACCAGGGCCCCATTGTTATTTTTGCTTTAGTGACCCCAAATCATTAAATCCGCCTCTGCACGCAAATCCCGAGACAATTCCACGTACTTACGTCGGTAACGTGCCAGATCCACACAGACTAAAGAAGAACTGTTGTTAGCCGGATGGCTGAGTGTAGACCGGCGTTATCACTGCACCGTAACGTTTAAATTGGCCAATACAACACGCCAGAAAAGAAAAGGCGTTGAAGCGGAGATGTATGGACAAAGTTAAACGCGTTTGCCCCTCAGGACTTTTTGACCCTTGCGGCGTTCCATTGCGCGCCTGTCACTGACGATGCGCGAATCGCCGGAGTTTCGTTTCCTCTTTTCACGCGCGCGCGCCGCTCTATACGCACAGTGACGTGCGCGTCCCCGTGCGGCAGCAAGAAGATGGCGGTGGACGCCGGATCTGGTAGGAGAAAGAGCGAATCGGATATTATATGCAAAAACGTTTAGGCTTCGCTTATGAAAGCGGGACATCGTGTATTCAGACGAGAGTGCCGCGTTCAAAGTTCCTGTCTCGTTCGTTTGGTTTCGGCGAACGTTTTCGCCTTGTCCTTTCCACGAACGTCCCCTAGATAGTTTCCTACATTGCACGTCTGGACGCGCTCCTCTGCTTCAACTTTGAGTGCGTCTGCGGTCCTGCTCGTTGTGTACATTTAGTAAGCGAAGGCGTCCGCGTTAAACATTGTAATGCCGGGTAGAGGGAATATGCGGCTGGAGCCTCTTTCCGAAGAAGCCTTGAGCAGTCAGTCGCGTTTGGGTGTAAAGCCAAGCCGTGCCGTGTCGCCCGCAAAACGGGTGCGTCGCTGCGCCGCTTCGCCTGCGTTTTAAAAACCGCATGCAGGGGGGATGGGAGGGGGGCACACAGTTAAAATAAGCTGCCTTAAAATAAAGGAATGCTAGCGTTTCGACCCGTGTCTCCCAGTCGAGTGTCTTGTTTTTTTTTTATTCTTTCGTATTTTTAATGATCCAAGCACACATTGACTGCTCAAATGATTCGGTAGTTTGCCGAAGTCGGGGCGACAGACATACAGGCGCACAGGGAGATAGTCGTCCCTGTTCGCACGAAGCCCGAACTCCTTACAGACTGTAGGGTTTTTTTTTTTCGCAGCACACTTTTAAAGGACATCAAGAAATGGATAACAAGCGTGGATCGGTCCGTTCTTCGTAATGGACGTTCTAGCAGCTCTTAAAGCTACGAAACTCAGAACTGTCCTGTCCGTTTGTTTTTTATTTCTATTTTGCCTGTAGCCATTCCTGTAGTTGGCTCACGTTCCTTATTATTAGTGAGGCTTTGGAAAGGGCAAAATGTGACACACTGAGGGTCTCTGCTCTCCATCACCACTAAGGAGGTGTCTGCAATCTCAAATGCTACACTTTATCTAAGTTAATTCTTTGCTTCATGCAAGGCCTACCATGATGCACTTCTTACTCATTTTTAGTAGAAGTGACATCGTTATTTTTGTAAAACTACAGTCATGTGAAAAAATAACTATACCCCAAGGATATTGTTGACTTTTTCTACATATTTGAACAGGCAAACAGTAGATCTTCATGCAAACGGTGCCTACAGATAAAAGTGATCTATTTAAGCAAATGATCCACATTATTAACATAGTGTATTCATACTTGTAATCTAAATGAATGAGAATACAGGTTTGCCACATGGAAAAACTAATGCCACCCTACACTTCTCACTTCAGATCCATCAGATTAGAACTGGGTGTTCCAGATTAAGTGCTAAGGATCAGAACTTGCTTAAGGCTTATGCAGATGGCCCCTGTCTAATTTAAACCCACAGGCATTTTATAAAGGTCTGGTGTTCTCATTACTATTGATGTGTGTGGTGTCATCATGCCAAGACCAAAAGGGCTCTCAATGGACCTCCGAGAAGGTGGTTGTGGATGTTGAGGAGTCTTCCAAGGGATTTCAAAAGGTCACCAAATGATTTGAAATCAGTCATTCCACTGTAAAGAAAATCGTCCACAATTGGAGTACATTTCAAATGATGGCTAATTTTTCCAGGACTGGCCTGCTCAACACTTCAGCAGTTTGATAGTAAAAGAAGTCTCCAGGAACCCCAAAATTTAATTGCAGGTAACCTTTCTAAATGTTGATGTCGGTGAACATGCATCAGGGAGACTGCACAAGCGTGATCTGCTTGTGTGGTGTGCCAGGGGGACAAAAAGGCCTTTGTTGTCCGAAAAGAACATCAGGGCAAGATGACAGTCTGCAGTTGACCAGCTAAGCAAAGACCAGACCTTCTAAACCAAATGTGATCTGGACAGGTGAATCAAAGAGAGAGATGTTTGGCCACAGTGACAGTCGACAGTGCAAACCGAGGACAGCATTTCAAGAGAGGAACTTGTGCAACTGTGAAGCATGGTGGTAGAAATGTTCTGGTTTGTGGTTGCTTTACCACCTCGGGGCCTGGACAGCTTACAGTCAGCGAGTCAACTTTGAGTTCTGCGTCATTTCAAAGTGTGCTTCAGGAGAATGTGAGGCCATCTGAAAGTTGAAGTCGAGCTGGAAATGGACCTTTCAACATGATAACGACCTGAAACACACTGAGGAATGGCTCAAAAAGAAGAAACGGAGGGTTATGGACTGGCCGGGCCCGATTTAAATCCCTCTGAAATGTTGAAACAGACAGGAAACGCAAGAAAGCCCACAGACATATAGCAGCAGAAAGGAATTTTGAATGGAGGAGCCGTGAAAATTGTCATCAAGTCCGTGTCAGAGGGTTAAAAAAAAAAAGTCAATTCTGCTAAAGGGAGCAATACCAACTTCTGAGGCCATCTTACTTTTTCCATAGTAGATTTCAATTTATACTTTAATTGAATAAGGTTATGCTGTAATTGGTACTTTTCTATTATCGTGACACATCGTATTATCGTTTTTAAGATTAGGCACCCAAAGGGGATGTTAACATTAGGGACTTAGAAGTGCCTATGCTCTACCGCCACTAACTTTAAGGTTAGTATTTGTGGTTGGGGTAGGCCAGTCAAATAATTTAAAATCCCAAAATTAAGTAATCAGGGAGATGGCCCCCTTGATTTGTTTCATGATAATAGAAAAGTACCCTTTAAATTCAGGTAAATCACCTTTAATTGTAGGCACTGAATTGCATGAAGATTTACTGTTTGCCTGTTCAAGAATGTTCAAAAAGTTGTCAATTTACATGGTGTGTCCTTACTTTTTCAAATGACTGTTTATGTATATATCTATATATATTTCTATATCTATAGATAAATACCTGTATATAGCTATTGATAGATATTACATACATATAATACATACACCGATCAGCCACAACATTAAAACCACCTGTCTAATATGGTGTATGTCCCCCTCGTGCTACCAAAACAGCTCTGACCCATCAAGGCACGGACTTAGAAGAACTGTGAAGGTGTCCTGTGGCACTGAGATATGAACAGCAGGTCCTTTAAGTCCTGTGATTTGCGAGGTGGGACCTCCATGGATCGGACTTGTCTTTGCCAGCACATACCACAGATTCTTGATCAGTTTGAGATCTGGGGACTTTGGAGGCCATGTCAACACTTTGAACTCTTTGTTGTGTTCTTCAATTCATTTGTGAGTAGTTTTTTCATTGTGTCAGGTTGCATTATCTGCTGAAAGAGGCCATCTCCATCAGGGAATACTGTTGCCAGGTAGGGGCATACGTGTCCAAGTAACATCCACATGAATGTCAGGACCCAAGGTTTTCCTGCAGAGCATTACCTTGTCTCTGTTGGTTTGCCTTCTTCCCATAGTGCATCCTGCTGCCATCTCTTCCTCCAGGCAAACAACATACACTCCCCCAGCCATCCACATGATGTAATAGAAAATGTGATTCATCAGACCAGGCCACCTTCTTCCATTTTTTCATGGTCCAGCTCTGATGCTTATGTCATTGTAGGTGCTTTTTAATAATAATACGTTACATTTATTGAGCGCCTTTCACAAACCCAAGGCTGCTTTACATAGAGAGTAAAAAAAAAATGACACAGATGACAAAAGTTTGTAGAAGAGGAAAGTTTTAAAAGTGCAGAAAGAGGAGCAATCTCGGAGAGACTGAGGAAGAGAGTTCCAGAGTTGAGGGGCTATGGCACTGAAGGACCTGCCCTCCTAGGGTTGGAGAGTCTGGTGCGTGGGACAGTAAGGAGATGACTGCTCGAGGACCTGAGAGAGCGACAAGGAGTGTAAGGAGCTGTGAGTGGTAGAGGGGGGTGAGGTTATGCAGGGCTTTGGAGGTGAGAAGTAGAATCTTGAATTTAATCCTTGATGGAACTGGTAACCAGTGAAGCTGGGAGAGAACAGGGGAGATGTGAGCAGAACGCTTTGTGGGTGTGAGGACTCTGGCTGCGGAGTTCTGAATTAGTTTAATTATTTTTGTGGTGGACAGGTGTCAGCATGGGCATCCTAACAGGTCTGTGTCTACACCACAAGCTGCAATGCACTTTGTATTCTGACATGGCCTTCATTAAGATTTTCAGCAATTTTTGTCCCAGTAGTTATTCTGTGGGATTGGATTAGATGGGCTAGCCTTCGCTACTCATGTATACCGGTGACCCTTGGGCACGCACCCATGACCCTGTCTCTGGTTCACAGTTGTCCTTTGTTGGACCACTTTTTGTAGATACTAACCACTGCATACTGAGAGCCCTCCCACATTTGGAGATGCTGTGATCCAGTCGTGTAATCATCACAGTGTGGCCCTTGTCAGAGTCGCTCAGATCCTTTTGCTTGTCCAACACATCACCTTCAAGAACTGACTGTTCACTTGCTACCTGATATATTCCACCCCTTGATGGGTGCCATTGTAACAAGATAATGTTGTTCACCTGATCTGTTGGTGGTTTTAATGTTGTGGCTAATTTGTGTGTGTGTATATATATCAGTACAGGCCAAAAGTCTGGACACACCTCCTCATTCAATGTGTTTTCTTTATTTTCATGACTGAAGGCATCAAAACTATGAATGAACACATGTGGAGTTATGTACTTAACAAGAAAAGGTGAAATAACTGAAAACATGTTTTCTATTCTAGTTTCTTCAAAATAGCCACCCTTTGCTCTGATTACTGCTTTGCACACTCTTGGCATTCTCTCGATGAGCTTCAACAGGTAGTCACCTGAAATGGTTTTCACTTCACAGGTGTGCCTTATCAGGGTTATTTAGTGGAATTTCTTGCTTTATCAATGGGGTTGGGACCAGCAGTTGTGTTGTGCAGAAGTCAGGTTAGTTGGACGATCATTTATTTTTCAACAGGACAATGACCCCAAACACACCTCCAGGCTGTGTAAGGGCTATTTGACCAAGAAGGAGAGTGATGGAGTGCTGTAAATGGTCATGAAAATAAAGAAAACACATTGAATGAGGAG
>JANRMT010062855.1:4839177-4856623 GCA_026402145.1 Polypterus bichir lapradei
GTATGTGTGTATATATATATATATATATATATATATATATATATATAATACAGTACAGGCAGTCCCCAGGTTTACCTACGAGATAGGGACTGTAGGTTTGTACTTAAGTTGAATTTGTATGCAAGTTGGAACAGGTACATTATTTTAATAAATGCTATTGTTGACCAACTGTAACCAAGCATGAATGATGGAGTTCCACCTCTTTCTGACCTTTTTATTATTTCAAATTTATTTTCAATGGTGATGTTTTTGCTCTTTACTGTACCACCAGCACTTGCATCAGATTTGTGTTTCAGAGACATTCTTAAAGGATAAGATGAGCTCTTCTGCACAGCACTGTGCACGTTATCACAGCAGGAAGGCACCAGACGTCAACACGTCTGATGTATAGGGTGGTCCAGATCTAATTATGCAATTGTCGTTATGCTATAACTTATTCAGTTTATTACATAGAAAATCACCCGAAAAATCCCGGACCATCGAAGTGTGCGAACTGACGACATGACGAATCATCATTGTACCGAACTGCAATCCAAGCTGTATAAATAAAAGTCATCCAGACGATACTGACAAGAGACAACTTCCTGCTATGTGCGTAAAAGTACAAGCAGGCTTGCTATTGAGAATGAATGGGGGCAGCGAGGGGCGGTTCATCACCAGCCCACCTCATAGTCGCCTCCACTACAGTATGCTGCCTGCAATGTCTGCTGCACCATCACCCCCATTCAACACACAGCCATCCGAGGCACACTACAATGCTAACCCCCACCGTCCCGTTCACCCTAAATGGCCTCCGTTCAGCCACAACCGGGTCACCGCTTGCAGCATTACCAGCTGCCCACCTAGAATGAACAGGCAGCCGTGTGTGGTAGGCGGGCAGTGAAACAGGTTGCCGCCCGAGGTGACGCTACACTGCGCGAGCAGCGAAATCGCCTCCGTCCAGCCACCGCTTGCAGCGTCCCCAGGCAGAAGCTGATGGAGCGGCAGTTACTGAGGCGCATGCGTCGCAGCTGCGGCCCCGTTCGTAGGTCGGATGTCCGTAACCTGGGGACTACCTGTATATACGCTTTCTGCTGTGCACAGTCAAGTGAGCTGCTCTTTTATTTGAAATGATGCCCTTTTAAAAATTTGCACACATTGCATACTCTTGGTGCTAGTTTACTAAGAAGTTCGTTCTTTGAGCTTTCATTTTTAGTCATGGTTCTCTCTAAGCAGCTGCTTTCATAACCTCTTGCATCCTCTTTTTACTTGGGTATCCTGACAGTGTCAAATATTTTGTGGTTTCGGTGGTGCACCCGTTTCTCTCGCTGGTATAGAGAATGTAGATATCTGCCAAATGACAGGAGACCTTTCAGTCCATCAAGCCTGTTTGTTTAAACTGTCCCAAAATCATATCCAGATCTTTCTTAAAGGTGGTCAAGGTTTCTTCTTCAACTCCAAGATTTTTTTGGAGTCTGAAACAAAGAAGTGCTTCCTGGCTCCAGTTCTAAATGCTCTCCATTAGGTGTGATTCAGGTGTGGTTATGAAGACCTGGATGAGGTCCCCAAGCGGTCTCCTCTGCTCGAGACTAAACAGTTTTGATTCTCTGAGGCTGTCACAGTAGGACATGTCCTTGAGCTCTGAGATGCACCTGGTTGCTCTCCTCTGCACAGCGTCAAGTGCTGCTGCTGTCTTTCTTGTACTGTGGTGACCAGAACTGCACACACTACTCCTGATGTAGTCTCACTAGTGCATTATATGGTATGAGGATCCCATCCCTTCATTTATATTCAATGGGCTTTACCATGTAGCCTCACATTTAATCTGTCTTTTTAATCGCTTCTAAACGTTACTTAAATGATCAAAATTTGTTTCAACATAAACCCTTAAATCCTTTTCAGAGGTCACTTCCTGCAGGTCGTCGTGTCCCATCTTGTATTTATATTTGCCTTTCCAGTTGCTCACATGTAGCACTTTGCACTTTCCTATGTTAAATTGTATTTTCCAAATGTCTACCTGATTTTGTAGTGTTTTGGAAAATGTTTGCTTTCGTCGTGTGGTCCCAACCTGTCCTCCTCCGCTGTTCCTCCCATTTTAGTTTCATTTGTGAATTTCACAAGTTTCCTTACTATACAAGAATCCAAGTAATGGTCCGAGGGCAGACCCCAGAGGGGGGCACTCCAATGATGACCCCATTGTCCTCTTAGCTGTACTCTTTATGCCCTGCCGATTTAAACAACTTGAGCTCCCGTCTTGTAGGTTACCTCTGATGCCTACAACTTCCCGTTTCAGAATTAAAGTGTGTGGGTCAACTGAGTCAGAAAATCTTAAGGAAATTATGTTGTTTGCTTTTGTCAACTGTTTAAAAAAAACTCTAAAAGATGTAAAGGTTTTTTTGGTACGATCTTCCTCTCATAAATCTATGCTGGCTGTTATTTAGTTGAAATTTTCATTATAGTCATTTCTTTGCTTCACTCCTTTTTGTAATGTCCTCACATTACTTACTCTTACTGTTCTTATAATTTTAGTCTTATTAATGTACTATAGTGCGTGATGTTTGCTCTGAGGATGTTGATGGAGAATAGAGAGAAGGTCAGAAGGAGTTGCATTGCGTCTTTTTGGACCTGGAGAAAGCATATGATAGGGTGAGGAGACAGGAGCTGTGGTATTGTATGAGGAAGTCGGGAGTGGCAGAGAAGTATGTAAGAGTTGTACAGGATATGTATGAGGGAAGTGTCACCGTGGTGAGGTCTGCGGTAGGAGTGACGGAGGTGGGATTACATCATGGATCGGCTCTGAGCCCTTTCTTATTTAAATGGTGATGGACAGGTTGACAGACATTTGACAGGAGTCCCCATGGACTATGATGTTTGCTGATGACATTGTGATCTGTAGGGAGCAAGTTGAGGAGACCCTGGAGATGTGGAGATATGCTCTAGAGAGGAGAGGAATGAAGGACCACCATGATTGAATACCTGTGTGAAAGAGAGGGAGGTCAGAGGATTGGTAAGGATGCAGGGAGTAGAGTTGGCGAAGGTTTAAATATTATAATAAAATACAATATAAATATAAATATATTAAATATGAGTTTAAATACTTGGGATCAACAGTACAGAGTAACAGGGATTGTGGAAGAGAGGTGAAAAAGAGAGTGCAGGCAGGGTGGAATGGGTGAAGAAGAGTGTCAGGAGTGATATGTGACAGACGGGTATCAGCAAGAGTGAAAGGGAAGGTCTACAGGACGGTAGTGAGACCAGCTATGTTATATGGCCTGGAGACGGTGGCAGAGTTACAGATGCTAAGATTTGCATTGGGTGTGACGAGGATGGACAGGATTAGAAATGAGGACAGTAGAGGGTTAGCTCAAGTTGGACGGTTAGGAGACAAAGTCAGAGAGGTGAGATTGCATTGGTATGGACCTGTGCAGAGGAGAGATGGTAAGGATAGAGCTACCAGGGAAGAGGAAAAGAGGAAGGCCAAAGAGAAGGTTTATGGATGTGGTGAGAGAGGACATGGCAGGTGATGGGTGTAACAGAACAAGATGGAGAGGAAGATATGGAAGAAGATGAACCCTTGTGGCAATCCCTAACAGGAGCAGCTGAAAGAAGAAGAAGATTAAAGTACTATAGTTTGGTGTAGTTGGCTACAATGGGGTGGTGTTTTCATTAATAATTCCTAACGTTCATATTGAGCATTTCTCGCTATTCAAAGCACTTTATGTAGTGAGAGGGGAGCCACTTCAGCCAACCATTAATGTGCACTACCCACCTGAATGATGCGATGGCAGCCATTTTTGCACCTGTACACTCGCCACACTTTAGCTATTAGGTGTTGAAGGTGTGAGAGACAGTTAGCCAATCAGAGGCAGGGGATGATTAGGGGGCCAGAATGACTAGGCTGAGGTGGGCAATTTAGCCAGGACATCGGAATACACCCTGCTATTTCCAAAGGATACCCAGAGTTCTTTTATGACCACTGAGAGTCAAGGCCTCGGTTTGACGGTGCCATTTTAACAGCACAGTGTCCCCAGCACTGCACTGTGGGGCATTGAGATCCACCTTCAAACCACAGGGTCAATGCCCTCTGCTGGCCTCACCAACACCTCTTCCAGCATCAGCCCAAGCTTTTCCTCACTGGTCTCCTATCAGAGTACTTGCTTGGCCTGAACGTGCTTAGTTTCAGGTGGGTGACCTGTTCTGAAGCACAGGTGGTCTGGCTGTTTGACTGATGTCAATTCTTTCATCGTAATATTCTCATAATCTGCTTAACTTAGCATAGTGCTAGTGATAGAGCATACAGCCCTGCTATTCACAGCGGGATCTACTCATCCATAGACACATACGGGGACAGTTGTGGAGCGGCCAGTCATGCTAACCTGCAGAGGGGAGCAACCTCTGAAAAGGATTTGGGGGTTTATGTTGACAGCACATTTTCATCTACTAAGCATTAATGTACAGAATCGATTAAAAAAAGGCAAATAAAATGTTGGGTTATATCATAAAAACTGTTGAATTTAAGACTAGGGACTTTATGCTCATTCAGCATAGAGCACTAGTAACACCACATCTGGAGTCCTGTGAACAGTTCTGGTCACCACGGTAGAAGAAGGACAAAGCAGCCCTTGAAGCTGTGCAGAGGACATCAGCCTGGTGTATCTCAGTAGGAAGTGTCCTACTGTGACATGCTCAAAGATTTAAACCCATTTAGTCTCAAGCAGATGAGACCGCATGGGGACCTCATCCAGGTCTTCAATATCCTCAAAGGAGAATTCATTCAACTAAATGGTGAATCTCGTACTTGAGACAACCTTTGGTAATTAAGGACTGAAGCCAGGACGCTCTTGCTTACTCAAAGAGTTGTGGGACTCGGGCAAACTATAGAGACATGGAGTTGAAGGAGAAACCTCAATAACCTTCAAGGAGGATCTGGGTGAGATATTGGGGTCCTTGATGGACTGTATGGGCTCCTCTCATTTGTTAAATTTCTTATGTTCTTGGGATTGTGGGATGGACCTTCCCTCAGGCTGCAGCACTAATTGCCGAGTTTCCATGTTGCCCTCCTTTGAAAATGCACACCTCATATCCTGTAACTTTTTCTTGAGGTCCATCGTCGTCATCATCATGTCAGTTTATGATCCCTATTGTGGACAGATTCTTGTAGTCGTCAGATGCCCAGCCCTGATGCATACATTGTCAATTGTTTTTTTCGTATGATGCCTGTTATTGGAGCATCCTGTACAAAATAAACAAAGGTATTTGAAGGCGGCACCTGTAAGAAAGCGTCCGGTGTCACTTATTCCTCTAGTTGTATAAATAAATAAAACGGTGACCAGATCAGATGTTTGAAAAGCCTGGATTTCCTCCTTGTTAGAGGTGCTCGTTAATATTGTAATAATTTATAACCTGCCTTGTGATGGCATCTTCTTTGAATGAATCGGTGTAATGTGACGAGTAAACTCATTTCACTGCTTGTCTTAGTAACTTAATCCGACGGAATACATTTTTGTGTGTTTTAATTTATTTTCATCTTTTTATCTTTTGTTTTCTTTGCATTCTCTTAATTGGGTGGGTGGCAAAATTTAGCTTTGAACTAAACTGTTCACATAGGTAACAGGATTCCCCAATCACATCAAAGTAAAAAAAAAAAAAGAGGGTGGGGCCTCTGCTGAATCACGATTGCGTCAAAGCAGTAGGGCGACTCCCCTTGAAGTTCCCATCGTGCCAAAATAATGATGGCCGCCCCGCAAAGCTCCCATCGTGTCGGAGCAATAAGGACTGTCTCTTGTGAAGTTCCCATCACATCGAAGCAATAGGTGGGGTCCCCCTTGAAATTCTGTCTTGTTGGACTGTGCAGTTTTGTTTCCTGAGGTCCACGAAATGGAAGTTTTTCCACAACTGTAAGTGAGTGGCAAGGGAAGGGTGGAAGAGGTGGGGGGATTGAAAGGAAAGCTGAGGTTTACCTTTGGTACTGAAAATCCCCAAATGTTGGTACCATACCATTTTAAATTGTTGGTTTTTTTGGTACTTTCCCAGTACTCCCAATATTCCACACAACCCAATACACTACTCAGACACTGGATGTTAAATGCAGACGTCACTTGTCGGTGTCGGCGATAGATAGATAGATGGATGGATGGTACTTTATTTGTACCAAGGTGGAAATTTTGCTTTTTACAGAAGCTTAAGAAATATAGAATACCAGTAACTGTGCACTGCTATAACAATAACATGCAGTGGATCCACTTGACTTGAGCATTCCTAGTTTTCATCCTCTTTCTCTGTACGTTTATCGTTCGTCTGCTCAGAGGTTGATGTGCTTGCTGCTTCCTGAGCAGCTCTTCTTCTGTTCACCCTAGCGACCCTCTTCTTCCGTCGGCATCTTTTCGCGTTAAAACTGATTAAGTCCGTGTTTGTGTTGCAATTAATTAGTACATTTTAGTTTTTCACTTAAGCTGGCACTGAAGTCTTCATTCTCCCTCAAGAATGATTTAAGATATGAAGTGGTAGGGGAAGTGATGGCGAAGGTGGTAGGGAATAAGAACGGCGCCCGTACAAATGCGCTGGCCGCTGCCGAGAGTTGATTCTACAATAAAATAAAAAGAGGAATAACCTTGGAGGTTAATCATCACCCTGAAAGCAGATAGTAGACATCATGTAGTATATGTGTATCAAATTTCAGGACAATAGGTCAAACGGTTTGCGAGCGACAGGTGATTTAAAATCCTGCACAGACAAATGGTGGTGTATTATATAAGAAGAATAAGAAACTCGTGGCCTCCCTGCCCTCACCTAAAGGCACTTATGTAGAGTGAGCAAAACTTCTGCATTTTGGCAAAACTGTGTTTTGTTTTTACCATGAAAAAAATTCAGCTTCCCAGTGAAGACATCTGTGATGTGTGATGTGACTTTCCAAAGTAGTGCTCATCTGTTGGCATGCGTTTTTCTCTCTTGTTCTCGTTTTTGTACTCTCTGTCCTGTATTAAGCCTGATGATGGAGTTCCTTGTCATGACTGATGATCAACAAACGCAATACATACAGTTGATAATGAAGGCCGAACATGTGTGTACCATGTCCTGGGGGATTGTCAATACTGTAGATGAGCTTGCAGGGACAGAACTTCTACATGACGGTAAATATTTCCATCCGCCATTGCGGATGTAACACACTTTACTTTTAATGTGCTGCACCTTCTGCTCTCAAGTTTAGCACCGTACATTTAGCTCATCAACCTGAATGTTGTGATTTCTGAAATACTGAAGACTGATTATTTTAGCCAGGCAGAGGAAAAATGCAATCATTCAAACATTTGACACTGGGATTTTATTTAGTGGATGCTTCTACCTGAAAACGTGCGAGAAACAAATACACATGCAGGCTGACAGAGCGCAGTGGCCATGTGCAGACAAAAAATCCTTACCTGTAACCCAGTTAAGGGTTTACATGGCCACATAATCGGAGAAATCTATCTCTGTTAGTCAGGTTTCACAGAGGCCAGTAATCTGATTTCTCCAGCCGGAGTAAAGGGTCTACATGGCATTTTGTGAATAACTGGGCTATCAAGGCACTTGGTGACAGGGGCACCTAAACATCCATTGCATCGCTCTGATCGCTTCACAGCGAGTTCCGTTTCTCCTTTCCCCATTGACTTTAGTACATTTTTACCGAATTCTCTGAAATTCCCAAACATTTGTGTTTTCACCAAACTTGTGGCAAGCGAATTCAGCAAGTTTCCTTAATCCCTAATCCTGAGCAAAAAGACTTTTTGTTTCCATGAATGTAGCAGTGCATTTAACGTTAGTTAGAACTGACATGTGAGTTGTGACTTGATTTGGAGACATTGTTCTCATCTCAGAGATAACTGCTGTCATTACAGGTCAAATTTTGTAGCTGAGCAACCACACAGTCGCATTAGGTTAGAAGTTACTTTAAATCGGGTTGGGGAGAATGCACTGGTACAGAGCGTTGCCGCACCCACTACACGACGAAACCACTCAGGATCCCAGTTTGTAACCCCCTAGGCAGACGCACGGTCCAGTCCCACCCTCCGGAAGTGACCCTCTATCTGCCGCAGCCAGGTGTTAACGTGGGCGACCTCTTGGCCTGGTCCAGCCACTCGGGTCCCCAACAATGAGGATCTTACAAACCAGATCAACCAAGGGGAATCATGCCACATGGCCGTAGTGCCGTAACTGACACTCCCTCACAATGCAGGTCATGTGCCTCATTCGGGAATGCATGAGCAACAAAAAGTCAAACCAACGGTACCCAAGGATTTTCCGGAGAGAGACACCTGAAGGAGTCCAGGCTTTGTCTCAGGTCACTGGATAGCGTCCATGTCTCCATATAGCAAGACAGGAAGCACCAGTACTTTATAGACTTGGACCTTCGTCCTTTTGCATAGATATCAGGAGCGCCACACACCCCTTTCCAGCGACCTCATGACCCCCCCATGGTCTCCCAATCTGTCTACTGACTTCTTAGGAAGAGTCACCAAAGTCACATGAATGTCACTGCCAAGGTAAGTAAACCTCTCAACAAGGTCAACACTCTCTCCGCAAACAGACACACTGCTGATGGCCGTGCCCAAGACCTCATTAAAGGCCTGCCTCTTTGGTTTATATCAGGACACTCACAAGCCCAGACACTCCCGACTCCACATTTAGTCTCTCGAGCGCCCCGATCAGAGCCTCCATTGACTCCGCGAAGATCACAGCATCGTCAGCAAAGTCAAGATCAGTGTGTCTTTCTTCACCAACAGATGTCCCACAGCCGCTGGACCCAACACCCAGTCCATACAAGCATTGAACAGAGTAGGAGGAAGAACACACCACTGACTAACCCCAGAATCAACTGGGAAAAACGCAGAGGTCCTGCCTTCATTCTGCACAGCACTCACAGTACCAGTGTACAGGCCAGCCATGATATCCAGCAACCTCAAGGGGATTCCGCGAACCCTAAGGATGTCCCACAGGGCAGCTCAATCAACTGAGTCGAACGCTTTGCAAAAATCGACAAAGGCTGCAAAGAAACTCTGCCGATGTTCGCGTTTGCGCTCCATGACCAGGGCCATCTTAACAGCATTATAGAAAGTCACAACATACGTAGATTAGCATGGAGCCCCCAGGCAACTGCCCAGCGTGTCCATTAAGACGGCCCTGACGCACCCCGTCACTTGTTGCTCTGTGTACCGCTTCTGACACCTCACAGCTAAGTAAAGTGAGCAGCTTTAGAGCACATCCTCGGATACGCTCGTGAAAAGTCACACACAGAAATGAAAAAAACACCAAGTTCAAGAAGAGCGAGTAGAAATTGTCAAGAAAGGGGAGCTTGACCTGAAATTGGGCAGTTATGACATGAGACGTTTCAAGGTGACGTACTTGTTAATGACGGCACCAGAGAGTAAGCGAAGAATTTCGCTTTCCTCTGACCCTGTGACCTATGAAGACTTCTGTCCAGTTAATTAAATTGCATGCATTGTTTTAGGTGTTACATTCAAAACACTTTTATACCCGCAAGTCCGTACCAGTGCCTCATGTCGTGCTTTATATTTAGAAATGTGTCCAGCACTCTCAAGCGGCAAAATACATTTTAATGAACACATATCCTTCTGTGCTCTTTTAATTCCTCTCTCAGCTTTTGAGTTTGTAAACCAGAACACACGGAGTGTCATTCGCGAAGAACTGCATTTTTGGATAGCACAGCCGATTGATATTACAGGGCTCAGGAATCAGTGGCACATCACACGATTAAGGAAAGTGCCCGCACACGAGAAGAGACATTTGTCAAGAGCACCGGCCTGAAACGCTGACAGTCTGCAGCCACGCTGCCCTCCACACGATGTTTTGTTGATTCAGCTGGTGATAATAAAGACCGGCTGCCGTTTGTTAATGGTGACCAGCTTATCCTTCTCGCCCCAAAAACAAATCTGCTTGTTTTGTTTGGTGCGGTGGTTACCATTCAGGCATAAGGGAAAAAGGAGGGTCCAGAATTCCTTGAAAACACTCGGGCATCCTGCATTTCTCCCTCGTGTTATTGGGGCAAATTTAACATTTTAGGTGTGAGCCACTGAAGTGCTGTTCTTTCATATTCACAGCTCATCGCACTAATATGTTAACTAAAATGACATTTTTTTGTTTTATTTCCAGTACTAAACATTGGTCCTTCGCACTCCTGTCTCAACTACTCTCTGTTTTGCAGGTATAAAGGTTCCTCGGAATTTCCGACTGCTGGAAGAGTTAGAAGAAGGTCAGAAAGGAGTAGGCGATGGGACAGTGAGCTGGGGTCTGGAAGACGACGAGGACATGACGCTTACTCGTTGGAGGGGAATGATTATTGGACCACCCCGGGTGAGTCCTGCCTGCGTTGAGCTTTGCTCACACTCATGAAATAGTCGCTTGGGGACGATGAGGGGAACTCTGCACCGCTTGTATGCCTGAGGGTCACAATTGTTGTGTAACAAGTCACATGTTGGGGTGCCTTGATATGCTAGAAAAATGAAAATTTTTTTGAGAAGTTGTCTTAAGACTTCACGCTCTGATACAGCGCATTAAAACTTCCTTATGTGTACAGCATGACATCTGTGGTGTTGATTTCTTTAACACTATAAAAGTTTCAAACATAGTAAATGCCTTTTTTGTTACGTATGATAGTGAGTGTGTGTTTATGTAATAACGTTTATATAACACCTCTTCTCACTACTCAAAGCACTTTACATGGTAAGTGGAGAGCCACTTCAATGTGTAGCATCCACATGGATGATGTGATGGCAGCCATTTTGCACCAGTACACTCACCACAGATGAGCCATTAGGTAGGTGAAGGGATAAGAGAGAGCCAATTAGAGATTGAGGATGATTAGGGGGCCCGAGTGACTAGGCCATGGAGGGCAATTTAGCCTGGACATCGGCATACAGCCAAGTCTTTATGAAGAATGCCCAGGGATCGTCTCCATAATTACAGCACAGTGTCCCCATCACTGCACTGGGATAATGGGATCCATATTTAAACCACAAAGTGCCTCCTGCTGGCCTCACCAACACCTCTTCCAGCAGCAACCCAAACTCTTCCAAGTACTGGCCGGGCCCAAATATACTGAGCTTCAAGTGGATGACCTCTCCTGAAGTGCATGTGGTATCGCTGCTGGTTATATGCAGACACACACATAGCAAATTGCTCATTCATTAAATGGGGCTTAATTAAACAATGTTAAGTTCTTTATTCCAGTCACGCCTTGCATTTTCAAACCTCCGTTCACCAGATATCCCTTACATTTCTCTTTCTTCATTCGCCTTTTTGCTTTTTTCACCAGACACACTAGCCCTTACAACCCTCTATCTTTATGCCTTTTGTTTCCTTTCTTTGTCAGCCATTCCAGCCCTGTTTTGGATGTAGAATGATGTGACGCATAGGCCTTAGCATCACAGTTTATTATTAAGCAGGCCGCTTGCCTTTGTTTATCAGACATTCCTGCCCTCTTGTGGACAATGGATGACATTACACACTGGGCAGCAGGAGTGCAGACACCCAACTAACGTATATTATCGTTTATATAGGGTGGTCCAGATCTAATTGTGCAATTTTCATTATGCTATAACTTTAAGTTTATTACATAGAAAATCACCCGAAAAATCCCGGACCATCGAGAAGTGTGCGAACTGACGGCATGAAGAATCGTCTTCCTGCTGAACTGGAATCGTCCCCGTATAAATCAAAGTCATCCAGACGATCTGGATCTGCCGTGTCATTTCATGCAGGTGGAGGGGCCTCCACTCTCCGCCCCCTACGCTCTTCCAAATGCACATCTTTCACCAAGGGGACCCCAACTGCTCTTCTAAGAGGGAGAATGCCCCACTGTTCAGTTACCATCTGTGGGTCAGTATTGAACTTGAGGTAAAACTGCATCCCGAGACCATAAAAGATTGAGACACATGGGGTCTAACCTGGAGCTACGAGTTGGACAATTCAGAGAAAACAAAGCTACCTGAGTTCTCAGATTTGTGATGTAACGGTGCTAACCTTTCACCTTTGTCAATTGTATAAAATAAAAAAATATAAACCTGGTCAACCAGAAATGCAATTTTTGATACATGTTTAATACGTTGAGTCTGTTCTTTTGTGCCAACCCCCCCGACCATGCTGTGAAATTGATCAGGTCCAGTCTTTAGCTACTCAATGCTGTTTCTTATAATAATGAGGCGCAACTAACCCTAACCCTGGCTCCCTTTCCACAGTTAATACCAGACATTTGAATGAGGCGATTATATTGACACCAAAACATGAAATATAGAAATGGTGCACACAAACACAATTCACACACACGAGACCGGCTACGTCACAAAACAGAGGACAGTAATTAGACAAAAAAAAAATCTTAATTCCGACCATATGAAAGTTCGATCCGTGACCAGGTGAAGTGAAATTACTGTATATGCTAATGTATAAGTCGGGTCTTGAAACACGAAAAATCGATCATAAAATCAAACCCCGACTTGTACGCCTGTTCAGAAATGCGACACTTAAATTTTTATCTTCTTGCCTCAGATCTTGCATGAGCTTTTCAGCCGCATTGAATTTTGTTGCAGCAGCACAGTTACTGATTTCTTTCGCAACTTCAATGACTTTTAATTTAAAACCAGTGTCATATTTTCTTTTAATCGAACGCTCCATCATATATTAAGGGATGCTCTTACAATAAAGGTGAATGAGGGTGTGAGATACAAAAAACACAAATCAGTGCAAACGTTGCTTTGGAATAGTTTGGGTATTTAGGCAAAATATAGAGAGAGAGAGGTTAGGAGCACACGCTGATACAGCACATTGCCACACCCACATAGAAAGAGAGGGCCGTGTGCTCCATGGTTACTCTCTCAGGTGGGCATTAGCATATCATAATCTCTTGGACCAGTAGCGTGAGTTTTTCGCATTCAACTAATATGACCGATATTATAAAATACTGGAAATTATACGGTAAAATCAAGCCCCGACTTATCCGTGGGAGAACTTATCCGCAAGTATATACGGTAAATGGAAGATGGAGAAGCTCCCCTATTCAGAAATGCATTTTATTCCCTACATGCTGGTGCTGATTTCTGTTTTTCCACCTTTCTCACTTGCAGACGGTGTACGAAAACAGAATTTACAGCCTTAAGGTGGAATGTGGCACGAAATATCCCGAGGTGCCTCCCTTTGTGAGATTTGTCACCAAGATCAACTTGAATGGAGTGCACAATTCAAACGGGGTGGTGAGTATACTGTGTGTACGAGTGTGGCCTTCTGTCCTGTGTGAACAGATGAATAGCAGGGCTGTGTGGTTTCAGTTCAGATTTGGGAGGACATTTCAAATATTGAGAGTTTGCATCCCAGCCAGCCAAATAGTAGTTGTACAGGTTATAAATAATTTTTTGGTGTTCAGCACAAGAAAAACCTTGACAGATATCTGGGCAATTTTACAGTTTTGTACTTTTGCATTGATGTTCAGAGAACGCAACTCTGTCTTTTGGTCCTGATGTGTAGTTGGGCCTGCCCCAAAATACATGGAGGAAGAGAAGCGTAAAGATTCATGTGTGGTTTCTCAAATTACCCTTGAGCAAGGCCCTTAACCTGAAAATTACACCGGGGCGCAGTGCTGTACTATGGGTGACCCTGTGCTCTGACACCCCAGTGGTCATGATAATTAACAAAGTGTATCAAATCAAATTATAAAAAAAGTCTCCTCTAGCATCATTCAGCTTTCCCACTGCTATAATACAAGGTGGCACAGGGAAACGGGAAATCTTTAATTGATGTTCAGCGCACAAATAAACACATTACACAATACATCTAATTATGAAATGTACTGTACAGGATATGCAGTTAATAATGGTAATTAATATTCATTCAATATTCATTTTATGTTTTGAAGAAAACATCATGAAGGTGTTGTCCATTTCTCCGTACACATTCTTGACAGCCTGTTGTGGAAATTCTGCATTGCTCGATGTAACACGTCAAGAGGGATGCCAGCGATTTCCTCTTCAATCCTCCAACTTAGTTCAGCGATGGTTGCAGGACATGTGCGGTACGCTTGGCTTTTAAGATATCCCCACAGAAAAAAAATCAGAAATGGTGACATCTAGAAAGCTCACCCTTGCGTGAAATGATGCGCCTTCCAAATAATCGCCGAATAGCTGCCATCGATTGTCAGGCGGTATGCAAAATGGACCCACCTGGGAACTACTTTCTTTAAGGCTGAATCCGTTTCTTCGAAGTTATGCACCCGTGTTGTAATGCAGACGGGACACGATCATGACGTCCAAACGGGTAATGACACCGGAATGCCCTTTGTGCATTAGTCACATGATCACCATTCTTATAAAAACCTTTCACAGCGAACGCTCATTGTGCACCACTCCACTGCTCCATTATATCTAATGGCAAGGGGTCCTAAACGAGGTCACATTAGTCCCAAACAACTGCCGACGCCCCAGGGTCGCCAACACCTAGTTCTAAATTTTTTCGTTTCCCTGCGCCACCCTGTATAATGACATCAGAAAGGCTACTGTACCAGCAAATGGAAGGAATTTGCTCCTCTGCTGCTGCCGCTGGCCATCCTAGATAGATAGATAGATACTTTATTAATCCCAGGGGGAAATTCCCATACTCCAGCAGCATCATACTGATAAAGAACAATATTAAATTAAAGAGTGATAACAATGAAGGTATGAGAACAGACAGACAATAATTTTGTATAATATTAACTTTTACCCCCCCAACCCCCCCCGGGCGGAATTTAAGAGTCGCACAGTATGGGGTCTCCTCAGTCTGTCAGTGGAGCAGAATGGTGTTGCTGAAGCTGCTCCTCTGTCTGGAGATGATCCTGTTCAATGGATGCAGTGGATTTTCCATGATTGACAGGAGCCTGCTCAGCACCCGGCACTCTGCCACGGATGTCAAACTGTCCAGCTCCGTGCCTACTATAGAGCCTGCCTTCCTCACCAGTTTGTCCCTCTTCTTTATGCTGCCTCCCCAGCACACCACCGCTTAGAAGAGGGCGCTCGCCACAACCGTCTGATAGAACATCTGCAGCCTCTTATTGCAGATTTTGAAGGACACCAGCCTTCTAAGGAAGTATAGTCGGCTCTGACCTTTCTTACACAGAGCATCAGTATTGGCAGTCCAGTCCAATTTATCATCCAGCTGCACTCCCAGGTATTTTTAGGTCAGTTTGTATAAAATGCATTCCATAATGAGCCCCATTTCTGCATATCCAGCTCCATACTTTGGCTGCGCTTTCCAGGAGTTTCCGTTATACGTGTGGTAAGACCTACTCAAAGGCTTTTTCTGTATCCAGAGATGGTGTGACCTCCCTACTTCTATTGTACTTAGAACATAATAGAAGGCCCACGGTGCCCTGACATGTCCGTTATAGGAGTGGGTGGAAACTTGTGTTACGTGGTATCCCAGTACTGAAAAACCCCAGTTTTTAAAATTGTATGGTGCCAGGATTTTGGTCATTTCAATACATGAGGTAAATGGTAGTTTTCAAGCACCTCTATACCACTCCGGTGCCCCAGGGATTGTTAAGATTCACTATACATATTATGCCAACCTGGATTCACAAAGTGAACAATCCGCTCTTTCAGTGTATAGATTTACATAAACTCACGGGAGACTCCATAGTGGAATGTTGAGTGTGGCATAGTAGGTAGGCACGCAATTGTGTGGCGGAGCCAGGAGGTGCACGTGTTTGTGTGCTGGGGGAGTGAAGCCGCTTTGTGGTTGTTTATTGGTTATTTGCTTTGGTACTGAGGTCTGTAAGCTGGTATTGATACCCAAGTCACGGTTTTACTGCCAATCCAACTCCGAATGGAACTTGTCACCACAGCTGTTCTTCCTGTGTCCCACAGTCCAAAGACATACAGATGAGGTAAACTGGCTTTGCTAATTTGGTGGGTGGGTTTGTGTGTTTGCCCTGCGATGGACTGGTGTCCAGTTGTTATGCCTGCATTGCATACTATGCTTGTAGAGAAAGGCTCTGGTTGCCCTGCGACAAAGATGAGCAGGCTAGGAAAATTAATGAATGAATGGATGGATGGATGTTCCATGCATTGCCCCCCTTTGTGTGTGGTTCTTCATGCTCGTTGTCGGCAACACGAAATGAAATTCTCATCTGTCTTTGGCACTCTGTCTCTCTCTCTCTCTCTCCCTGTTCTCTGTTCCCTTGTTATCCTGCTAGGTGGACACCCGTGCAGTGCCAGTTTTGGCGAAGTGGCAGAACTCCTACAGCATCCGGGTGGTCTTGCAAGAGCTGCGGCGACTCATGATGTGCAAGGAAAACATGAAACTCCCACAGCCCCCCGAGGGACAGACCTATAGCAACTAAATGTTGGCAGCGGCGGCCAGCTTTCACTGTTTTTTGTCCACCACTCCTTCCTTCCGTCTTTCTGCTAGCGGCATTTGTGCGGGCTTCAATGAAATTTCCAGCCTTGTGGTGACACGGCTGAGGAGCACAGACAGAATTCGAGTGAGCAAGAGAGACAGGCAAATGGTGACCTTTGGCTCCACAGGAAAAGAATAAAAAAAAAAAAAAAAACGACCACTGAAAACGCCATATTTGATATTTTTTTTTAGTTTCCATTACTTGATTCGCCTCATATGCTGGCTGTGAAGTATTCATCTTTATTCCCGAATGTAAAACTGTGTGACTTTTTTTTTTTTTTTTTGATTTTTGGCACAATAATGACAAACAATCAGTACAGAACGTTTCTCATTGGTTGAATCCTTGTTTGCTACCCCATACTGCATGCGAGACCACCACCGTAAAGCGCACCACCGCTCTCCTCGCTTTAGCGTCCAGCCAGCCGTCATTTCCCGCACTATGCAATATCGAAAAAAGCACGTGAACTGGAATCGGCTGCTGGCTCGCACCCAACACGAGGGGGCATGGAGGGTCAGCGACACCCACCACCCCACCTTCTCTTTCCTTTTTTACCCCCCCACTATTCTATTTTGCGCTGTCATTTGCTCAAGATGATGAGACATTTTTTTTTTTAGTTTGTTGCTTTTCCTATTCTGTACTCTGAGGTCATGTTTACTGCTTGATTAAACCCAAACCTCCCCATTCGCCTTTCACCCTTAAACGGCCACAAAAACAGAAAACCAATTCAGTGCAATTTGCTTTGTGTTTTGTCAGAAATGACTTGCGATCTGCCCCACTGTTTGGAGGGGGGGGGGGGGATAATTAGTCACATTTCTTGGTCTTTGGTATTTTGTGTGACTTTTTATTGGAAATGTCATTGATTTATATTGATTTTTTTTTTCTTTTCAAGAATAATTCATATTAGAAACACATTTGTTAACTGCCAAAGCAGAGTGTTCATGCAAAGTTGACAGCCCTTTCTGGATACTGTTGGTTAATAAAAATACAAAATACAAATAGTTGAAAAACACAACTTAACACTTCTTGTGTTTTTTTTTTTTTTTTTGTTGT
>JANRMT010062855.1:4860530-4875045 GCA_026402145.1 Polypterus bichir lapradei
CTTACAAATGGTGGCCGCAGCTGCGACACATGCGCCTCAGTAACTGCTGCTCAGTCATCTTCGGCCTGGGGACGCTGAAAGCGGTGGCTGGATGGAGGCTGGAAGGGGGCGATTTCGCTGCTTGCGCAGTGTAGTGTCCCTCGGGCGGCAAGCGGTGTGACCCGTGGTCCATAGTCACAGCTATTGCTCGTGTGCAGCACGGAGGCTTGATGGGGTGGTTCACTGCCCACCCACTACGCCACCACAGCTACTGCTCCTGACTGGGCGCAGGCTGGATGGAGCGGAGGGGGGCATTTCACTGCCCGCCCACTACACACGGCTGCCCCGGCTGGTAATGCTGCAAGTGGTGACCTGGTGGCCATCGAGGGTGAACGGGGTGGTGGGGGGGCAGCATTGTAGTGTGCATTGGGTGACTGCCTGTTGAATGGGGGTGGTGGTGGGCGATTCACTACCCGCCTTTGGCCGCACCGTGTTCGTTCTCGGTGGGCGGACGCTGCAGGCAGCATACTGTAGTGGAGGTGACTGTGAGGTGGGCTGGTGATGAGTCGCCCCTCGCCGCCCCCATTCATTCTCAATAGCAAGCCTTCTTGTACTGTTATGCACATAGCAGGAAGTTGTTGTCTCTTGTCAGTACGTCAGACGTGTTGACGACGGGTGCCACCCTGCTGTGATGGCGTGTACAGTGCTGTGCAGAAGAGCTCATCTTAACCTTTAAGAATGTCCCTGAAACACAAATCTGATGCAAGTGCTGGTGATTTAGTAAAGTAGAGAAAAACCATCACCATTGAAAATAAAGTAGAAATAATAAAAAGGTCAGAGACACATGAAACTCCATCATTCATTGGCAGAGCACTTGGTTACAGTCGGTCAACAATAGCATTTATTCAAATAATGGACCTGTTCAGACTTACATACAAATTCAACTTGAGTACAAACCTACGGTCCCTGTCTCGTACGTAACCCGGGGACTGCCTGTATATATAAATCCAACGTCTAACTGTATGTCTGCTTTTCACGAGAGAACTACTTAATGGATTTAGATTGGGTGTTTTTCTGGAATTTGCTTGAACATTCCGGTTGATTTTGCGACATCTGTCGTTGTCATCTAAGTATCACAGTTCGCTTGTGGTACCGATTTATTTGCGCAATTCCGAGAGAGAGGCTGAGGGGGCGGGGCCATCCTCACTCACACACCAGCCTCCATTCTAGTCAGTCTACCTGTCGCCACTGTGGAACGGGACCTGGACATCGTTTTACACCCAACACACACGTTTATTTTCACCACCACTATATACAATATATACAAACTTTAGTGCACGCCCCAGTGCCTACAGTACCGATCCCCCAAAAGTCCGGGCCTTTCACAGTCCCAAATGCCTGTCTTCTGGCCGCCTCCAGTCCTCTCTCCAGCTCCATCCTCTTCCACCCAACTTCCGCTCTCGAATGCAGGGAGGCGGCCCCTTTTATACCACCCCGGATGGGCTCCAGCTGCTTCCCGGCACTCCTCCTTGGACACGCCTCCGTGTGGCGGAAGTGCCGGCTGCGCACCCGGAAGCCCTCCGGGTGTCCCCATTCTTCTTCCCCCCAGCACTTCCTGGTGTGGCGGAAGTGCTGGGCTCCAGGGTTCTTCAGGCACCGGGGCGCCGCCTGGCGGTAGCCACGGGCCCCTACAGGGTTGGGCTTCCAACAAAACCAGGGCGGTCGCCCCCTCGTGGTCGGGAGGAGGCACCAGCCCTCCTCCGGTCCCCTCGGGTGTCCCGGCTGGGCTCCACCCCCAGGCGCCTGTGACACCACATGTTGGAGTGCACCTGGCCTCCGCTGAGCTAGCCACACCCGTTTGTTCAACAGACATTACCATCTACAGATTGTTAAGGAGTAACGTTTGCCGTTTTTGAGAGAGAGATCAGAGCTCCATGTGTTTGAGAGGGCAGCTGCTCATTGGCATATCAGTGCCACGTACTTTTCACGCTCTCTGGTCAGAGCTGAACACGATCAGACACAGTGCCAGCGTTTGACGTTGGAGTGAACCTACCTTCTGCTTGGCCAGAATTACATTTTTTTAAAAACTTTCTATTAACTTTTAAAGTTTCACTACTACGTGGACAGATCCGCTTGGGACAGCTAGTGTACGATAAATAAGGAACTCTTGATCAAAAACTGGTAAAGAAATGTGTTATATTTCATGTTATGTTAGAGTTATTCGTTGAGTAGTACGATTTTATTCTGTTTGGCTTTGAAATGAACACGCAAATACTTTTTAAAATTACACTTTTACTGTAAAACTTCAGTAAAAACAATTTTTTTGGAGTTAAATGTTTGTCAATATCGCATATCGCAATATCGGACTTTCATCGTGACAACGCAACGTAGAACTGCCCGTGATTGAATTTAATTTCTTTCTCTCTAATAAATAAAACGACTTTTTCAAATGTTTGTCCCTGTGATTTGTTAATTGTCTTTTTAATATGAATGGCATATCAAGATCTCCTTTGTTGTCTAATGTTATCCCCTGAAGATGTAACTACATTACATTTCTTGGACACGTCCTTCTGTCAACAGTAGTTCGTGCGGTGGAAGACTGGACGGTGTTAACGGTTGTAGATATTCTACGTGATGTTGTAAGTTGATGTTTTCATCTTCCACGCCATCACCACCAACTGTTTCAGCGGAGTCTATTGATACGCATTTAACCAATTTGCCGTGTAACCGATTGACATTTTTCACGTTAATTCGTTTGACTTCATTTTTTCTCTGTGCTAAGATTGCCCGTGTACTCGTTTCTTTGGTTGATAACCCTTCGTGATGAAATTCTTCATTAAGATTTGGACATAATACGTCTTCTTTATTTGCGATCTTAAAGTGAGGAAAATGTAAAAATGTATAAGAGCTGAGAGAGCAGGAAGTGTGTCTGTCAAAATTCACACCAATGAGAGGTGAGAAGACCGTGGGCGTGTTTGAATAGGGAGTGGAGGGCGGGACTTGAAAAAATGTCATGGCCAAAGTCTCAGCTCTCGGGACTTGAAAAAATCTCTTGATAAAAGTCTTGTCTTGTCTCAGGATTTTTTTATATAGTGTGTGTGTCTATACACACACACACACACACACACACAGGTAGTCCCCAGGTTACGGACATCTGACCTACGACTTACAAATGGTGGCCGCAGCTGCGACACATGCGCCTCAGTAACTGCCGCTCAGTCATCTTCGGCCTGGGGACGCTGAAAGCGGTGGCTGGATGGAGGCTGGAGGGGGGCGATTTCGCTGCTTGCGCAGTGTAGTGTCCCTCGGGCGGCAAGCGGTGTGACCCGTGGTCCATAGTCACAGCTATGAAATGTGTTAGAAGGCAACGGCTGTATTATCAACAGTAACCCTCAGAAATTCCATGTCCCAAGAGCCAGTTTCGGCAACCGAGGGTCGGAACGCCAGAGTTCCCGCCTTTCGGCTACCACCCATATCGCATTGCCCCCGACCCCTATGGCCTCTCTTGCAGGTGGTGGGCCCACAGGAGAGCGGAACCGTGTTGCGCCTTCGGGCTGAGCCGTGGTCGAAGGTCCAGACGCCAGGCCTGGCTCCAGGGTGTGGCCCCGGGTACCCATTCCAGGGCAAGGGAAACGCCGATCCTTGGTGTAACTCCATATGGGGTCTCAGGATCGAGTTAGTCTGGATCTTCACCTCAGACCTGTTTGCCTTGGGAAGCCCTACCAGGAGCATGTAGCTCCCGACAGCATAGCTCAGAGGATCACTAGACCGCCACGGCAAGGCCTCGATCCAGGAAGGGGCTTCACCCTGGGTTCCTCAAGGCTCTGGATGTTGTGGGGCTGTCCTGGTTGACACGTCCCTGCAATATCGCCTGGACATCAGGGGCAGTGCCTCTGGATTGGCAAACCGGGGTGGTGGTTGTCCCCCTTTTTAAGAAGCGTGACCAGAAGATGTGCTCCAGCTATAGGGGGGATCACACTCCTCAGCCTCCTCGGTAAGGTCTATTCAGGGGTGCTGGAGAAGAGAGTTCAGTCGATGGTCTCGGATTCAAGAGGAACAATATGGATTCCATCCCAGCCTTGGAACACTGGACCAGCTCTACACCCTGGCCAGGATGCTGGAGAGGGCATGGGAGTTTGCCCAACCAGTCCACATGTATTTTGTGGATTTGGAGAAGGCGTTCGACCGTGTGCTCCAGGAGTACGGGGTGCAAGGCTCGTTGTTATGAGCCATTCAGTCTCTGTACAGGAGGAGCAGGAGTTTGGTCCGCATTGCCGGTAATAAGTCGGACTCGTTTCCTGTTGAGGTTGGACTCCGCCAGGGCTGCCTTTTGTCACAAGTTATATGGACAGAATTTCTAGTAGCGGAGGGGGTCTGGTTCGGTGACCTCAGAATCCCCTCTCTGCTATTTGCGGATGACGTGGTTCTGCTGGCTTCATCGGACGGTGACCTCCAGCTCTCACTGGAGCGGTTCGCAGCCGAGTGTGAAGCAGCGGGGATGAGAGTCCATCCATCCATCCATCCATTATCCAAGCCGCTATATCCTAAGGGTCACGGGGATCTGCTGGAGCCAATCCCAGCCAACACAGGGCACAAGGCAGGAAACAAACCCCGGGCAGGACGCCTGCCCACCGCAGGGGGATAAAAGTCAGCACCTCTAAATCCGAGGCCATGGTTCTCAGCCGGAAAAGGGTGGAATGCTCTCTCCGGGTAGGGAACACATTACTGCCTCAAGTGGGGGAGTTCAAGTATCTCGGGGTCTTGTTCACGAGCGAGGGAAGAATGGAGCGGGAGGTCGACAGACGGATCGGTGCGGCATCCGCAGTAATGCGGGCTCAGCAACGGTCCGTCGTGTTGAAGAGAGAGCTGAGCCAAGAGGCGTGACTGTCGATTCACCAGTCGATCTACGGTCCTACCCTCACCTATGGCCACGAGCTTTGGCTTGTGACCGAAAGAGCAAGATCGCGGGGATACGAGCGGCCGAAATGAGTTTTCTCCGCAGGGTGGTTGGACTTTCCTTGAGAGCAGGGGTGTCGAACTCCAGTCCTGGAGGGCCGCAGTGGCTGCAGGTTTTCATTCTAACCGTCTTCTTAATTAGTGACCAGTTTTTGCTGCTAATGAACTTCTTTCGCCTTAATTTGAATTAATTTGAATCAAGCCCCTTTGTTGTTTCTTTGCCCAAAGAATGAGACACAAAACAAGCCGCCACATGAGCAGCTCACCTGAGCTCATCACACAGTATCTGAAAGTAAAGAAAGGTGAAAGTCTCAGTAAGGTTGATCTCCCGGCTCACCAACACATTTTGACATTGGTGCTCTTAGAAAAAAATGAAAAATTATTTTGGAAATGTCTGCTGTGGCAGAATGAGAGCAGCAACAAGCAGTGGAATTAAATAACGGGTTTAGTTAACAGCAAGAATTGGCTTCTCATTAAGAAACTGGTTGGAGTTTGAAGCCCCAGTTTAGCTGCTCGTCTGTTGGCTCGTTTCACGTCTCATTTCTGCTTGGCTGTCATTTAATGAAGGAAGGAATCAAATCAGAGGGCTGAACTCGTCTAACGGGGCGATTAAAGTGATGGGGGAAAAAGTCAATTAGCAGTGAAAACTGGTCACTGATTAGGAAAAGGGTGAGAATGAAAACCTGCAGCCACTACGGCCCTCCAGGCCTGGAGTGGCCTGGCAATAATGGATACAATGAGGCTATTAGAAATAAACTGGATACATTAGGATTAAAAGTCAAGACGGAGGTAAAAAGCTTAGGGGTAATTGTTGACTGTAATCTGAATTTTAAATCGCATATTAATCAGATCACTAGGACAGCATTTTTTCACTTAAGAAACATAAGTAAAGTTAGACCTCTTATATCACTGAAAGATGCTGAGAAATTAGTTCACGCGTTTGTTTTCAGTCGACTAGATTACTGTAACACACTCTTCTCAGGACTACCCAAGAAAGACATAAATCGATAGCAATGAGCGCAGAATGCAGCTGCTAGAATCCTAACTAGGAAAAGAAAATCCGAGCACATTACTCCAGTTCTGATGTCACTACACTGGTTACCTGTGTCATTCAGGATTGACTTTAAAATACTGCTTATGGTTTACAAAGCCTTAAATAATCTCGCCCCTTCTTATATATCGGAGTGTCTGACACCTTATATTCCAAATCGTAACCTCAGATCCTCAAATGAGTGTCTCCTTAGAATTCCAAGAACAAAACTTAAAAGAAGTGGTGAGGCGGCCTTCTGCTGCTATGCACCTAAAATCTGGAATAGCCTGCCAATAGGAATTCGCCAGGCTAATACAGTGGAGCACTTTAAAACACTGCTGAAAACACATTACTTTAACACGGCCTTTCTATAACTTCAATTTAACTTAATTTAACTTAATCCTGATACTCTATATGTTCAATTTCCTCATAATAACTATTCAGGGTAGCTCTACAATCCGTACTGACCCCTACTCTCTTTTCTGTTTCTTTTTCCGGTTTCTTTGTGGTGGTGGCCTGCGCCACCTCCACCTACTCAAAGCTTCATGATGCTCCAACAATGATGGATGGACTAAAAGGCAGAATTCTACGTGACCATCATCATCAAGCCTTTCCGTGAGAACCCTAAATCCAAAGAGGACTGTTTCATTTATGTTAGGTAGCATGCCCAGAGGGGACTGGGCGGTCTCGTGGTCTGGAATCCCTACAGATTTTATTTTTTTTTCTCCAGCCGTCTGGAGTTTTTATTTTGTTTTTTCTGTCCCCCCTGGCCATTGGACCTTACTCTTATTCGATGTTAATTAATGCTGATTTATTTTGTTTTCATATTGTGTTTATTTTTCTATTCTTTATTATGTAAAGCACTTTGAGCTACTGTTTGTATGAATATGTGCTATATAAATAAATGTTGTTGTTGTTGTTGTTGGAGCTCGACACCGCTGCCCTAGAGATAAGGTGAGGAGTTCAGTTATCGGGGAGAGACTCGGAGTAGAGTCGCTGCTCCCCTGCATTGAGAGGAGTCAGTTGAGGTGGTTTGGGCATCTGTTGGGGGTGTTCCGGGCATGCCCCACTGGGAGAAGGACACGGGGCAGACCCCGGACACTCTGGAGGGATTAGATCTCCCGGCTGGCCTTGGAACGCCTCGGGGTCCTCCCAGAGGAGCTGGAGGAGGTGGCCGGGGAGAGAGGGGTCTGGGCTTGCCTGCTTAGGCTGCTGCCCCCGCGACCCGACCTCAGATGAGCGGTGGATAATGGATGGATAGATGGATGGATGGAACTCTCAGAAATGTAGAGAAACTGTTAATGGATTTATTTTCACCTGCTGGGCGACTAAAAGTCCGGATTTGAACGAGAGTCCTTGAAGGACGGCACCACGCGGAGTGCAGGCTTGGTAGCACATGTGCCGTACTGTATATTGAATGCGTTTCTTTGCAGTGTCCGGGCTTGTGGCACACACCGCATTTGGTAGTTGGTGACGTTTGTGCTCGGCGGGTGGCAGAACGTCCATGTTGTGCTGGCAAACTGCTTTGAGTTGCAGAAACACCTTTGGGGCAGCAGGCTGCATCAGAGCTTACAGGGTCATACATTTGATTGTCACGATCTCGATTGCTGTTACTATCATTAAAATATTCATCTTGCAGTAAATCTAATTATTCGAAAACATCTGCAGCTTTGTGCCTTTTTCTCCATGACATAACTACGAACTGTCTGTTTGTAACACCATTTTCCGCAAGCTGCAACTCAAAGCAGTTTGCCAGCACAACATGGACATTCTGCCACCCGCCGAGCACAAACGTCACCAACTAGCAAATGTGGTGTGTGCCACAAGCGCGGACACTGCAAAGAAACGCATTCAATATACAAAACTTCTATGACTGTCCACTAGATGGCAGCACTGGAGCAGGCAACGGAGACGCAGCAGCGAGCTGGCAGTACGTTGAGGTGCGAGTTCAGGCGCGGACTCGGTGAGACACAACTGTGTGGAGGAATATTTCGGACAAAATTAAATAAATGCGTAAATAAATAAAAGTACTGTGAAATGTGAGCATAAATAAATAAATATGTCATGAAATGAGAGCATAAATAAATAAATGTGTCACGAAACATGTTTTTTGTTGCTTATTTATTTATTTATTTCATTTTGTCCGTAACATTCCTGCAAACCGTCATTAAATACGACTTGAAATAAAACTGTCACTTTCACTCGTCAAAGTTGAGAGGGCGGGCTCTAACACGCCCTCTAGTTACTGATTGGTGAATCGATAGCACAAGAATTAATTAGAAAAGTGCTTACTACTGCCGATGAAATGGATTCTGTCGATGATATTACGTATTTCAGAGAGAGAATTGAAGATTTATCGGAAGAAATTACAATGTTGGCGGCCCTTTTAGATTCCGATGTAGATGAAACTATTTTTGAAATTATCGAAGAACAGGTGGAACGGACTCGACTACACTCGAGCTCAGGTGACGCAGTTGTAATGATGTAACTCAATCATCATGACAGAGTGACCTCCAGCCTTGTCCTCGTCACTGTCACCCGTCACTGAAGTGACGTCAGCAGGTCCTTTGGTGGCAGGGCTGACTTGCAGTGTTTTTTTGGAGATGAAGTTCATTTTTATGGCAGAGAGGGACTTTGTAATTAATTGCAATTCATACGATCCCCTCGTCAGGACATTCTGGAGTCGAAGCCTTCATAAAAACGGAGACAGCAGACTTCGTGAAAATCCATATTTGTGTCCTGCTCAAAACGTTTGGCCCCGGCTGTACTTTCACAGCTGACTGTAAAGATGGTAAGCCGGTGATTCTCCGCACTTGTGTGATGATCTCCTTTCGTTCGGCCGCACGACTCGCGCCGTGTCTGCAGTCGCAGTGGTAAAGTTTCCACTTTTCATCAGTCGGGTTCTCTTGTTGTTTTCTGGGTGTAAAGATGGCCGCTCCTCGCTCTGTGGGCACCAGAGAGAAGCAGCGAGCAGTCAGTGGACTGATGGTGGATCGGGGACTGAAATCCTAGCTGGTTGGTGGCCCAAGTCACACACTGAAAAAACTATAACCTCCGTTCAACTTAAAATAATGAAGGTAATGATTGTCAGAGACGGCTGGGGAAGCGACCCGGCCGGGACGCCCAGGAGGACCGGAGGAGGGCTTGCGCCTTCCCCAGACCATGTGGGGGCGACCCCCCTGGTTGCTTTGGGGACCACGGGTAGGGAGCTTGGAAGCTCAACCCCTGTAGGGGCCCGTGGTCACCACCAGGGGGCGCCCCAATGCCTTGGAGACCCTGGACCTCAGCACTTCTGCTGGGGGGGGGGGAAGAGGAGCAGGGACACCTGGACTGCTTCCGGGGATACAGCCGGCACTTGGGGCGTGAGATTGCCGGGAAGCACCTGGAGCCCATCTGGGGGGACATGAAAGGGGCCGCCTCCCTTCATTCAAGGCTGGAGTCGGGTGAGGAGAGGATGAAGCAGGAGAGGAGAGAGGCAGACAGTGTGAGAGGCCTGGACTTTTGGGGGAGTCTTGGGGCTTGTGGTGCACTTTGAACTAAATACTGGAAAATAAACGTGTGGTGGGGAGTTTGCCAGGTCTTCCTGTCTGTGTCCGGGGCTTAGTCCACATGATTCACACTTAATATTATCAATCTGAACCAACAGAATCCTTTTTATCTTATTGAACCCACAATGTTTAAGATGAGTCAAGTCATTTAGGATCATTGGGTGTAATTCACTTGTTTTATACTGAAGTAAATCTATTTTTTAAGTTGTTACAATTTAGGACGGCACGGTGGCGCAGTGAGTAGCTCTGCTGCCTCGCAGTTAGGAGACCTGGGTTCGCTTCCCGGGTCCTCCCTGAGTGGAGTTTGCATGTTCTCCCCGTGTCTGTGTGGGTTTCCTCCCACAGTCCAAAGACATGCAGGTGAGGTGCACTGGCGATCCTAAACTGTCCCTAGTGTGTCCTGTGGTGGGTTGGCACCCTGCCCGGGATTGGTTCCTGCCTTGTGCCCTGTGCTGGGTGGGATTGGCTCCAACAGACCCCCATGACCCTGTGTTCAGATTCAACGGGTTGGAAAATGGATGGATGTTACAATTTAAAACGGTTTATTGGTCGTAACCCGTTTTTATGCTATTAGAAATATTATGAACATAACACATTCCAATGCTTTACTTTTTAACCTTTAATTAAAAATCTACTGCAAATACACAAGCATTTTGCAGGGTAAATCTTAAATTGCAACAAAAAAATTATTAAACGTTTCTACAGCTTTCTTGAACGTACAGTACAGGCCAAAAGTTTGGCCACACCTCCTCATTCAATGTGTTTTCTTTATTTTCATGACCATTTACAGCACTCCATCACTCTCCTTCTTGGTCAAATAGCCCTTACACAGCCTGGAGGTGTCCTGTTGAAAAATAAATGATCGTCCAACTAACCTGACTTCTGCACAACACAACTGCTGGTCCCAACCCCATTGATAAAGCAAGAAATTCCACTAAATAACCCTGATAAGGCACACCTGTGAAGTGAAAACCATTTCAGGTGACTACCTGTTGAAGCTCATCGAGAGAATGCCAAGAGTGTGCAAAGCAGTAATCAGAGCAAAGGGTGGCTATTGTGAAGAAACTAGAATAGAAAACATGTTTTCAGTTATTTCACCTTTTTTTGTTAAGTACAAAACTCCACATGTGTTCATTCATAGTTTTGATGCCTTCAGTCATGAAAATAAAGAAAACACATTGAATGAGGAGGTGTGTCAGAACTTTTGGCCTGTACTGTATGTTTTATTATGAGCTCTAATACTTAAAATGAATAGTCGAGAAACAGGGCTACTTACCAGAAATCCATCCATCCATTATCCAACCCGCTATATCCTAACTACAGGGTCACGGGGGTCTGCCGGAGCCAATCCCAGTCAGCACAGGGCACAAGGCAGGAAACAAACCCCAGGCAGGGCGCCAGCCCACCGCACAGATCATAATCTCATTTGTCAAATGAGTAAAAAAAACTAACAACACAAAAGAGCTCAAAAAACACAAAATTCAAAGTCATCTAAAATCTCCTCAAAAAAAGATTAAATATCAAATAATCCAAAACACGCTAGATATTAAATACTAAACAAATATAATACAAGAGCAAATGAGATATTAAATATTAAAGAAATGAAAGGTAATAAAATAATTTCCAAAAAAAATCTTCCGAAATCAAAAGTAACAAAGTCGGAATTAGCGCAAGTCACCCAAATTCGAGGTGATCATGAGAAATTTAAGGACTGACTTCATGAGGTCGACGTACGTCATAAATGGGAAGAGTTCTGTCAGATGTTAAATGTTTAAAATCTACAAACAAACCCTGCCAGGCAGGGTGCCAGCCCACCGCAGGGCACACACCAAGCACAATTTAGAATCGCCAATGCACTGAACCTACATGTCTTTGGACTGTGCGAGGAAGCCCAGGCAGACATGGGGAGAACATGCAAACTCCACTCAGGGAGGACCCGGGAAGCAAACCCAGGTGTCCTAACTGTGAGCAGCAGTGCTACCCACTGTGCCACCGTGCTGCCCTCAATCAGTTCATCCATCCATTATCCAACCCGCCATATCCTAACTACAGGGTCATGGAGGTCTGCAGGAGCCAATCCCAGCCAACACAGGGTGCAAGGCAGGAAACAAACCCCGGGCAGGGTGCCAGCCCACCGCAGGGCACACACACACACACACACACCAAGCACACTCTAGGGACAATTTAGAATCGCCAATGCACCGAACCTACATGTCTTTGGACTGTGCGAGGAAGCCCAGGCAGACACGGGGAGAACATGCAAGCTCCACTCCCGGGAAGCAAACCCGGGTCCCGTAAGTGCGAGGCAGCAGCGCTACCCACTGCACCACCGTGCCACCCCTGCCAGAATTCCTCCGTTATAAAAGTCTGCTGCTGAAAATGACCAGACCTGTGTAGCCACGTCCACTCCACTCGGGAAAGTGTTCTTCTATTCTGGCAGTTGGAAAACCAGAATGCTGGAGGTTCGACCGGAAGAAAATACAAACGGCCGCTCAAACTCGGCACACGAACAACCTAAAATATCAGGTTAACTGAAATAGGATTTTGATGTTTATTCCGTCCACCATAACTTACTTTGGTACAAACACATTTTTTTTACTTTGACTGAGAACTGAAACCAAACATTTCAAGCTACAACACTAAATGACTAATCTTAAGTTGCTTGAAAGAGAAAATTTACGTTGAATGAACAACATCAATGTTATACTTTTTTCAGTGCAGACACACGTAACGCTTGTCTGACCAAAGTGAGTTGTGGGACTCGGGGACAAACTACCGAGACCTGCGGCTGAAGCAGAAGGACCTTGAAGACTGGGGTGGGGGTCTCCTCTCGTTTGTCAGGGTCCTTAATGTTTTGAGCTTCTCGATCCGCTCGGTGAAAACGCTGCCTCTCCATGTTGTGCAGAACGCTGCCGCCGCCTTCGTTGGATTTCAGCCCATAAAAAGCAGACCACCGTTGATGCACCGGCCAGGTTTTACCCCAAGAGAATCTGACCGAGGGGGAGTGCGAGCGATGAAGGGCGAAGCTTTGACACACACCGCCAGTCCGCACGTGTGCAGGGAACGCCATCGCAGGAGTGCGGAGGATTATTGACTGTGATGTGGACACCTCAAGACGTGACCGTCATTTAAACACGATGGACAGAGAAAGGGGATATCATGGGGGCGGGCGGGGGTGATGTGTGTAATAATTCAACAAACAAATGGACAGATGAGCCGCTTCAGTTGGTGCTAAAGGTAGGACCCCCCCTCGGCTCTAATAGCTGGCACCTCAACATTAGGGGGTTTCCCCGCTCCTCCCTGCACACTTGTTTGAGGGGGCTCTCGTGTGCACAGCCCTTTCAGACGTGAACCCACTTGAGGACCCCCGGACCACCATGTATCGGTGCGTCTGACGTCACCACAGGCTGTCCGGGGGCTCACTGATAATTCAATATGGATGGCTGGCCGGAGTCAGATTGTCGTCAGCACCCTGATGTCGTTTTGTTTCTATCGAACAAATCTTTTGTTAAATGGCTGCTGCTCGTCGCCGCTGCTTTATAGTTTTAGAACTTTATGGCTGAAGGATTTATTTATTTTATTTTCTTCCACTGCCCACATTTCCGCCAAGCGTCTTTGTCTTTGGTCTTTCAGTTTTCTTTCCCCAGTTGACACTCGGACTCTTTTTTACATTTCATTTCTTTCCAGTCCAATCTATACACCCCTGGGCCCCCATACTTGCTTCTTGCTTTTCTCCTCCTCTGTCTCGTCCTCCCTGGCCCAGCACTTTAGGCCGCGGCCATCTGCGCTGGCAGCCAATGTTACTGATGGGCGGCATGAAATCTGACGAGCGCTGAAGGACGAGGCCGCAGTCCAAAATAAAATACGACGAGAGGGTTCGGTGACACGATGAGTTGGGAAGGACCTCCGGAGTCTCGAGTGATGCCATCGCGCCTTTCAAATCACACACACACATCACACCCTGGGCTTCATCATGTAAACCAACCTCCCCCCCGCCCCCCCCGCCTCGGCTGGCCCTTTGAAGTGGGCCTCAGAGACCCCGCATCTCGGACGCAGCTGTTGCCGTCCATAAACGTCCCCAAATGGGCCTACGCCAGGAGTGCTGTGTAGAGTGACGCGTGTTCATGGAGGAGTGTGAGAACGAACACCACCAAACAAACCTTCTGGCCGCGACCCTCGCACATTAATTAAAAAAATGTTGCCAGGCTTTTCCAGGTGCCCACTGAGGTGAAGCGGGGCAGGGGCTACAAAAGCCCACTCACCGATACGACAAACTCAATGGCTGCTGATTTGGTTTCCATACAGGGCTTCATCGCTGGTGCTGCGCCCTGTTTTGTGAGGACTTGCTGCTGATGTCCACATCTGAAGTTCTTTTCTACCTGTCGATAACCACAGCAATCCCCCCCCCCCCCCACCTCGATCTGTGCGGTCCACTAAAATGAGATCGGGCGAAAGTCAACTTGAGCGTGAGACAATTAGAAAATGTAGAAGTGGAGAAGTGAAGAAGTCGGAGACAGAGACGCGTTCACTGGGACGTCTCGCCTTGTGACTCCGAGGTGGCATCTGGCACGGGGCACTTCTGACACATTGGTGGCAATCGAGTGGTGACACGTCAGTAATTGGAGAAAAGTAGTGGGCAGAGCGGCCCACCCAGCACAGGCAGCGGCCTAAAAAGAGAGACGGGTGCAAATCTCGCTGCTACCTGGCATTGGGCTGAGACAGGGCCAAAGGCTTTAAAGTAAAAATAGTAAGAATAATACCCAAAATAAAAAGGGCGTGGGGAGCTGGCAAAACCCTTGTGCCACGTGAACCAGATCATAATCCATCCAACCATCCATTATCCAACCCGCTATATCCTAACTACAGGGTCACGGGGTCTGCCGGAGCCAATCCCAGCCAACACTGGGCACAAGGCAGGAAACAAACCCCAGGCAGGGCGCCAGCCCACCACAGTGCTATCTATCTATCTATCTATCTATCTATCTATCTATCTATCTATCTA
>JANRMT010062855.1:4884058-4901846 GCA_026402145.1 Polypterus bichir lapradei
CTTTCTTTCTTTCTTTCTTTCTTTCTTTCTTTCTTTCTTTCTTTCTTTCTTTCTTATGTTAAAATAATAGAAAATAATTATTGATGATTGATTAAAGTTAAGTTAAAAATGTCTTTGTTCACTCTAAAATTATTATTGATGATTGATTATTAAAGTAAAATTTAAAACTTTTTTCTCCTTCTTTCTTTCTTAGTTGATTAACACTGGTATTACATAAAGATATTTTATACTGAATGCGTTAAATCATATTACAGACACTAATTCTCACGTCACAACATGCTACGCGTTCAAATTTAAAATTCATGAACATTATTCACCTTTACAAATAAACATATTTTTATTTTTTACCGACTCTAATCGTTTATTCCTGAATAAACAAACACACACACAATTTTAGTTCGCAAAGCACCTGACATTGTAGTAGAAAAAAAAAAATCACGTGCTTTACTTTCGCTGCAAATTTTATCCGAAATGTGAGCGCTGGCAGGTATAAGTGGCAGACTCAGGGTCACACAGTGCGGCAGCAGCGGGACGGAATCGACCGAGCGGAACCAAAGTCTCGCGAAACGGAGCCGTGCGTATCGGGACAGTTCATAGAAGTCACTCTAATTGTGAAAATGTTCCTATAAAATAAACCGAGACTGCTTGAGTCCGGATTAAATTACAGAGAATATAAAGATTGAAATATTACTTATATTTATACTTTTAAAATTGCTTAAAATATGTATTAGTACAGAAAATTGTCACTATTTTTAGATAGTTTTTTGACGTTGAAACTACTCAAATGATAACAGAGACACAAAGAGACCATGCAAAAATGGTAAATATATTATATTACACTGTAACATTCTTAGTTGGCTAAATCCATTTTTGGGTCGCTGAGGGTGCGGGAAGCATCGTGAAGCCGCTAGGACGCCCATTCGTTGTACAGACACTCACATCTCCTCACATTCATATTGGGTTTGCCATATAAATTCATTTGCACTCTTTTGGGATGTGGTCGAAAATGAAGAATCTGGGAAAACTTGGGAGCTCCGGAGAGCCTGTGGATTCGATGAGACACAAACCGCCAGTAATGCAGGTAATCGACTGTCATTGTAACTTTCTTTCTTTCTTTCTTTGTTTCTTTCCTGCGGTATAATATAATATTAAAAAGCCTCCACTGTATATACTGTATATATATATATATATATATATATATATATATATGTCGATGTCAACTTTATTTATCACATTTAAAACAATATAAGAATGCTGTGGCCAAAGTGCTTTACAATAATAGAATTAAAGAAGAAAACCATACAATTAACATGAATAACATAAATAGAAATAAAATAAATGAACATAAATAAAATAAATAATTAACAGAAGTAATGTTACATAATCACAATGAGGAAACCATCAGTATTACTGAAGGTCACGGAATGCAAGTGAATAGAAATGAGTCTTTAATTTGGTTTGAACAGTTCAATTGTAGACGACTCCTTTACATATATATATATATATATATATATATATATATATATATATATTTAATATAAATGCAAGGATTTGTAAGCGCATCCCTTTTAAATCATTTATGCGCTGGAGATTTTTAGCCAAATTTTTCTTTATTATATTATATTATATTATATTATATTATATTATATTATATCCTGGTAAGTCGTAATCCATTTTTGTGTCTGCATGCGTCCTTATGCGACCTGTACATTTAAATCTCGCCCACTTGTCGCTTAAATGGACATTTTTCTGTTTTTTTTTTTTTTTCGTTATTTTCAGCAGGCTATAATGTGACTTCCGCCAAATTCATTTTAGGGTCATGGAAAGGAGGACTGCTCTTCGCGGGGCTCTCGTCCATTGCAGGGGTCTGTCCCACGCATATACAGTCCCGTAGAGACTAATTAAAGCCCCAAATAAATGCGCCCGTAGTTTGGAGCGCGGGAGTCAGCCGAAGAGAACCTGCACGCTCAACGCACACTCTTAAGGGTGACAGTGCCTGAGTGGTCCTCCAGCACGATGTCACAGGGGAACCATTCACGGTTTCCAGAAGGCCCATCTGAACGAAGAGTCCAGAATTTGTTTTTTATTTATTTATTTAGATCCACCACAGGCTCCATACATGAAATGGTGCTCAGTCAAGCAGTGGACAATCCAGTAAAGAAACAAAGCGCCATTAAAGAAGCATCCTTTTTATGAGCGCGTGTCATCTCCACAGCTAACGGGGCACAACGCCGTATTTAAAGCCGGGCAATGAGGCAGCAGCGCACGACACACTGCTACCCCCTGTCTGAGGACACGTTTTTAAAAATGTCAAATTTGGTGGAGTGGAAGGGGCGGGTCGTTTCTTTCTTTCTTTTTGTATTTCGGCAGGACTCCCAAATCTTTTATATAGCGCCATTCAAAGTGAGCACAGCGACAAGCGGACACGAAGAGAATAACGAGCGGCGCGTCTGCTCCTCACCACTCCTAAAAGTAAAGGGGCTTGCAGGGCGCTTCGTTAGAGCAATGCCTTAGGGGGGTGACCAGGAGACCCATCTAGGTAAAGGACCAGAAAGCACATTTTATTTATTTAGATCCGAATCATCCAGGCTCCATAAATAACCATAAAGAGCTAGTAACAGATTTATTATGTATTTAAAACTATATTTGTGGAGCACATTAATCCAAAGCATTATAAACACCAACTAAAACACGACATGTGTGAAGTGCTCCATGGGTTCCTGATTTCAACGGGACTCCTGCTGCCTACAACCCCTCAGGCTCAGTTTGTGCCATTCTTCGTGTCCTGCCAGGCGCCATCCCTAAAGTCTCACGGAGCCCGGTTACCTCCGCCGGTAAGGGCAGCACTGCCAAGTTATGGCGGGCTCCTGGCTGGTTGTGAGGCGCTATAGGATTGACCCCCTTGAAGCCCCGCCCCTCGCTCTATAAGGACGGGTTACGGCCATTCTCGCCCACTTGCTGTGCTGTTTAATCGCCTGCTGGACTGCCGCTGAGGCGCGACCTGCTGCTGCTGTTGCGGTGGTGAAATTGCGCGGGTGGAACTCCGAGGAGCTGCTGGATGCGACGCTCAAGTTCTCCTGGCGAATCCAAACCCCCTAAAACGAATCTGCATGTGCTGAAAGCGGAGAGGGAACGATTCCCGACGACTGATCGCTTTTTCTTCTACTCGGCGATCCGGCTCGAGCCGTGCGGAGGAAACGCTAACGGCCACCGATGGCTTTTGCGATGCTACGGCCTATGGCGGCTCATCTCATTTACCCCGACCTCAGCATGCTGTCCGAAGACGAAGAGAACCGCAGTGAAAGCGACGGCAGCTCCGATCAGAGCTACGGCTGCTGCGATTCAGAGGACAAGCGGCGGCGCATCTCCCGGAAGGCGTGCGTTGACGGAGTGCTGGGGAAGCCGCGGCAGGCGGCGAACGCCCGAGAGAGAGACCGGACGCAGAGCGTGAACACCGCCTTCAGCGCCCTGCGCACTCTCATTCCAACCGAGCCCGTGGACAGAAAGCTCTCCAAGATCGAGACCCTGCGCCTGGCGTCATCATATATCGCCCACCTGGCCAACGTGCTGCTACTCGGAGAGAACACCGAAGATGGGCAGCCGTGCCTGACCGCGGTTTACGGGAGCCACGGCGAGCTGGATGGCAAACAGCCGCGGACCATTTGCACCTTCTGCCTCAGCAACCAGAGGAAAGGGGTAAGTGACGCTCTGGGACAGAGGGGAGTGGGTTTGGGGGGTCTGTGTACTGTCGTCGGGTTATGTGAGGGTCACCACGGAGCTTTTACTCCCCTGGAACTGCACATGGGGGCCATTTCAGGGCATTCTTATCCGATGGGCACTTAATTGTGGTGAATAAGATCCTTAGAATTTGTAGTCAAAACACTTTTACATTAACTAACATTAAGAAGATGCAAGGGGACGGAGGAAACATTTCTTACTACATTACCAGAAGAAGGAAACGACTAGTGTTAAAAATTATGAAGCGATTACTAAATAGTAACGGAATTAAGAAAAGACGCGAATGAAATGCGATCGGCCGACAAGCCAGCAGTTGTGTCCTTAAAACTCGCAAGTTCAAAACACGCATACATGATGTATACTCATAAAATGAAATGCATTTTAATATAGCGCTCCGTCCTCGAATTTTCTGTTTGGATTATTTTATTGGTCAAGGTGATGCGGTTAAAGCTGCTATGGACGTGTCAACATGACAATAAAAATGAGATGAGGGAGGAGGGGAGAGAAACTAAATACATCACTTTTATACAATGGCTTATTTAATATTAATCAAGTTAAATTCAAACTCAGTGCTGGTTTGACCATTAAACAAAATAAGCACGTGGTTTGGGCATCAAAGGGTTTACCGGACCCTCCATTAAATGGGAAACAAATGACATACATATAGGGTATATACAATAACAACATAGTAATGATGTATATTAATATTGAGAATACAAAAATGTTCGAATCTGATAACTGCCACACGGTCCACCGAGGCTCACGTGATCGTTCTTGCCTTGGTCGTGTCGTCAGTCGCCCAATGAGCGCAGCTCGGGGGGCACCAAAATATTTTAAGTGCTTATAGGGTTTCCAAAGGTCTTAATGCCGCCCTGTCTTCCAAATAAAGATGCCAGAGTGTTTCTTCACAGCAGTGTTCCCTAAAGAGCCATCCACATGAAGGGTCCGTACAACTCCTGTACACATTTTGTAATCTGGGGCCAAAAAAAAGTTCTATTTATCCAAAAAAAAAGTGTGAAACATCGACTTTAAATGACACTCGCTGCAATCACACATGGCTCGGTGTCCTCTCTCTGACGCACATTTAAAGAGTTCTGTTTTGTCCACATGTTAAGAACCTTTTCAAAGCCTACAAAAGGAAAACAAAACTCTACACATGCAAAGAAACCTTAGAACGAAATGGCAGGCAGTGGCGCTACGAACAACCGCAGAACACGCGGCCTCTCGACCTTCTTGGTGTCACGACCCACTTTTTCCTAAAACTGTCACACTCGCTACCCTCAGGCGACAGCCCGTTATACCTTACGTCATAACCCAACGTGTCAGTATGGAACTAGGACTTCTAGACGGGTAGTTAAAGAAATAAATTAAAAAAGATGACAGCATCCCAGTTCTCCAATTCAAGCACCGCGAGTCTTAGTAATAATAATATTTATCATGGCAGTCTGCCGGCGGCTGCTGAGGTGTCCTGCCCCGACCCCGGAACCCATGAAGTTTTTATATATATATGCATGTGTATATATATATGTGTATGTGTATGTGTATGTGTGTGTGTGTGTGTGTGTGTGTGTGTGTATATATATATATATAATAGAGAGAGGGATGGATATGTATATGCATATATCTACATCTCAATATTATCACATCACAAAGCGAAGCTATAAGTTACATTGTTATTACTAACGGCGCTTTACGCCTGGACTCAGTGAACAGCGCGATATACAAACCTTATTATTTGCTGGCAAGCGTCGCTACAACACGGGTGTGGAATTCTAGGTTCGAATCCCACGCCCGGACGATGTCGGTGCCAACTTTGACTTCCCCATCTTTGGAGGTTTTACAGCCACACCCCACTGGTTCCTGCTTGCCCTCGAAGTATTCGGGATAACGGGGTCTGAAGATGTTGTTGTGATTATTATTATTATTATTTGGATGACGTCTTTATTCAAGGCGAACTTACAACATGTCATGTAATTTTCTAACCCAGATCAGGGTCGCGATGGGGTTTGATGGAGAATGTCCGAGATAGCATTGGGAGCAAGTCAGGAACAAACAGAGCGGCAGACCATAGCATGACGAACAGACACACGCGCGCACACGCAGGTCAATGTAATTCCCCCAATTCGCCTAATCTGCATGTCTTTGGACTGTGGGTGGAAATCGGAGCCCACGGAGGTGAGATTCGCTTAGGTATTCCAATTGCAGCACAGACGGGTGAAGCGACTTGCTCAGGGTCACACAGTGTCGTGAGCGAGATTTGAAGTTCAAACCCACTACTCCGCATCTCCTGCTGGGGTTTCCAGCACTCTTGCAACTTAGAATAGCAGTACAGAAGTGAAAACGACGGGGTCCACTGGTTTATTAGAGCGGTGCCATAATGGTTCTCAATTGAACTATCCATGTGAATGTTCCAGAATAAAAAGCATTTAAATTCACAGGTTCCCTCAACAATAGCCGATAACAGAAGTGTGGAATCCCCAGATATTCCCGACTTTTAAATTTCATTTTAAAATGTAATGACATAAACGGAACATTTTCAAACCTCCTTCATCCCGGGCCATTTTTTAGAACCGCCAGCTAACCTGACACGGACCACTGTGGCGGTTCCTGTAAAAATTCCACTCAAACTGACGTGCAAACACAAACCCAATGTCAGCCACCATTGCTAACGACTGCGCCACCCGTACACTTTGCGGACACACGAGCGCCTTCTCAAACGCGGTAAGCTTTGACGTCATGTGTGATAATCGCCAGACGACATTCATTAGTTTTGAGCAGGGGACCCCAACCGCGGTCCTGGACGACCACAGTGGCTGCAGGTTTTCATTCTAACCCTTTTCTTAATTAGTGACCTGTTTTTGCTGCTAATTAACTTCTTTTGAATTAATTTTAATTGACTTAAAAAAAAAAAGATTTGTCCCCCCTGAATTTCTTCATTGTTCCCCCTAATTAAGAAAAGGGGTTAGAATGAAAACCTGGAGCCACTGTTGTCTTTCAGGACCGGAGTTGGGGACCCTTGGTTTAAGGTGTCCTCATATTGTCCATCGAAGATGGCCGCTTTGGGTGGTCGAGTCCCGCTCCTGGTCGTTGTCTATGTTCCTATTATGTCGGTATGGATTTTCGTCTCAAATCCCTAAAATCCTTTGAGGTTGAGAATGAGATGTTAGGTTAAAAAAATCGCATACTTGAAACCCCCCAAAAAAGATGAATTAGTCGTGGAGGTACCGGGCTCTGGAATAAAGTGCAGATGAGCTCCCTGAATGAATTCCTCACCTAAGATTTCACTGAGTATACCTGCCGGGAGGAGCGATTTTCCATATCGGGTTCCCAAAGACACAATTTAGCGACCCTTCCCTGGTAATAAATCGTAGGTGCGGTCAAATCTCGAAACGAAACACAGCCGGCGGTCTCCATCTTCTGTACACAAATAAGAAACTCGCGCGGAGACAAATTCAGCGGTGTGGTTTTGAATCACTCAAAAAATGAACTATTGGGGGTGTTTAATTTATGTGTCAATTTTTAATTATGTTTGCTATTAATCTGTCGTTAAGCTTTGCTATTTACATTGACTTAAATTTGTTAGACTGCTACACTAACGTTCATTTATGTTTAAACAAAGCAATCTGATTATTTCCTTTCAACAGAAGCAGAATTCGTCGCAGGCACTGTTGACATTGCTCATTATATGTTAATCTCACTCAAAATTAATCGTTTTCTAATCCTCAGAAAGTGGTATTCCCATTTTGCCTATAAACAGTTCAAGGAAGTTGACTGAACTTAAAATAGTGTGTCCGCGACTAGCCCATATTTGGACAAAGTCCCTCCCCTTGTATCGACGTCACATTCCGAGGGACCTCCGCACCTTTGACTGCTTGGAAGGAAACGTAAAGACTTTCAGGGAGTTCGTACTTTTTTGTCAAGTGTGCCGATTTATGATTCTTTTTTGATACAAGCCACCCACCCTATCCCAAGCATGGGTCCTTAACTAAGGTGACCATCCGTCCCCGTTTTCCGGGGACAGTCCCCTTTTTCGGACAACTGTCCCCACTCAGAAACATGTTCCCGGTTTAAGATTTCGTCCCCGGTTTCAGCTGGTTCACTTTTTTTGAATATATCTCATCACCACGATAATTTGAACTCGGCGCGCGTGCGCGGTGTTTTGACGGAGGTTATACTTTACCGTATCCTGCAACTTTGGCGAGAAATCACGTGATAAGCTTTCGCTTTGTACTCTGTAGTGTTTAGAGTCCCTACTCGTGATCTGTAGATCGTGTCAATTTCGACATTTTTGAAGATGCCAGGAAAAAAAAACATGTAAATTATCAGTAAACGGAATTGTAAGTTTAATGTCCTTACAAAAAATTGTTTCTTGAACTGATGCAGACTATACAGAATGTATTTATGATTTACAAAATTGTCCACATTTCCAGTCGTTGTACGATCTTGCGTTAAGTTTTGCTTGTTCGTGTACGCTAGCACGTCATAATGAAACTGCATTTTCACAACCAGGCATGAATTCTTCTCGAGACATATGTAGTCTACGCTCCTCTAGCCCCCTCCATGTCCCCGGACTGGCCCAAAAAATTCTGGTCACCTTACCATAACTGACTTTTATTTTTCTTTGGAATATAAACAACCATTTAAATATGGAAAGAGGTCTGTTGCACACAATACGAGAGCGTACACGTGCAGTTTGTCTCAGAAAGGCGTTTATTTCCGAACCACTAATCCCATAGACATATATAGACTTATATATAATTCGATGTCTATGAAACTCATCCTCTAACCCCAAACAGTTTACGGCAAACAAGAACACACTGTCGTAAAATGTACATACTGCAAAAATAAGTCGGTTCGCCGGGCTTTGAAACGGTAATTTCTGAACAAAATAGAAATCTTTACTGTCCGGTAAGCTGTGTAGGGCCGTGGAGCTGGTAATCAATTCCTGTACCACCAACTCCGACTCCTCCATTTGTAATTGGACTCGCATATTCACTACGGTAGTTGAAAGCGCACAACACATCAGACACTTCGTCACCGCCATCCAGGGGGTCTTAGGGCTGCTTTTTAGCTCTTAACTTGTTAACGTTCGGGCTTAAAGGCTGTGGCGACTTTGGTGTGGCTTACAAACGCTTAGTAACATTAAACGTAACCATACAATATTTAAAAAGCTTATTTTTTTAATCAAACTTCTAGAAGAAAAAATGGTTTAATCGAATTAGTATATGCGGAATTGGAAACTTTTGAACACATATTACCATTTACACTTGGTCGGAGTCGAGACGTTTTTATAGATTCTAATTCCAGTAACCCCAAAAAAAGCAAACCGGAGCTTAGTCGGCGCTGCACACAATCGTTAAAAAAAAAAGAAAAAGAAAAAGAAATCGGGAACCAGAATGTTTTACAAATCCGTTATCAGGTATTCATAATGTCACCGGTTATGGATGGACAGACAGACCGAACTTTATTTGTCCCCAGGGGGAGGTTTGGCATTTTACAGAAGGTCTTTAAATAAATACATAGATAGAAAATGCACTTTATAACAGATTGATGAAAGTCACTATAAAAGATAGATAGATAGAAAGGGCACAATACAACAGATAAACAGATAGATGAAAGGTACGATAAATAGATAGAGAAGGCACTGTACAACAGATACGCATAGATAGATGAAAGGTATTATAAAATATAGATAGATAGCCATGGACACTGTGAGAGGGATTTTAAAGTCCCAGGGCTTATGGACAACTTCAAAACACAGCAAGAGAGAAAAGAATGGGAAGTCAAACTCCTGTTAAAATTTAATACATTACAACATGGCTCGAATAAAGACACGAGTTTTATGGCGAGGTATGAGGACTGTTTGCATCTCTCAGACTGACACAGATAACCTGACTAAAGAGCCACCGTTGTATGGAAAAACTCATCAGAAACGTCAGAAGACTTTTTTGGACAATTATCTTATCCAAAGATCTTGATCATACGTTGTTCTTCTCTCTCTTGTTAAATTAACCCAATCTTAATGAATCTATTATTTTTTACATTTAAGATTTCTCATTTAAAGATTAACTTATGTCGTTTCTTGTCCTAGCGTGTATATAAACACAGGGAACTCCAGTTTCTGTATTGCGTCTTTGCCTGAAGAAGGGGCCTGAGTTGCCTCGAAAGCTTGCATATTGTAATCTTTTTAGTTAGCTAATAAAAGGGGTCATTTTGCTTGGCTTCTCTCTAGATAGATAGATATGTAAGGCACTATATAATAGATATTAAAGGCACTATACAACAGATAAACACATAGATAGATGAAAAGCACTATAAATAGATAAGGCACTATAAAACTGATAGCTGGATATTTTAAAAAACAAACTTTATTGAAATGGGTTTGGCACAGTGGTGGCGCTGGGTCCTCCTTGCGTGGAGTTTGCATGTTCTCCCCGTGTCTGCGTGGGTTTCCTCCCACAGTCCAAAGACATGCAGGTTAGGTGCATTGGTGATCCTAAATTGTCCCTGGTGTGTGCTTGGTGTGTGTGTGTGCGTCCTGCGATGGGCTGGCACCCTGCCTGGTGATTTGTTCCTGCCTTGTGCCCTGTGTTTGCTGGGATTGGCTCCAGCAGACCCCCGTGACCCTGTGTTAGGATATAGCGGGTTGGAGACTGACTGAAAAAAAAGTAAACCAATCGCAATCCTAATTCCAAGCTAACATTGTGGACACGTTCCTAAAGGTGAGCACCCTGTCCTCTGTCAGTTTCATAGACAGACAGATAGACAGATAGAAAAGGCGCTATATAACTGATAGACAGATAGATGAAAGGCGCTATAAAACATACATAGCTAGAAAGGGCACTATAACTGAATGGACAGATAAATGAGTGAATACACACACACACTCTTTGGTCCAAACACACACCAGAATGACTACAGAGCAGGAAAATTCAAAAGAAAGTAGAGAAACGTCAGACTTTGCAGTCCCTGCAGTTACGCAGGCGTATTGCTGTTGGTATGAAGGACCACCCGCCCCCCCGAGTCACACTACTTGACTTGCGGTTTTGCTGAATGATTTCTTGGCTAAAAGTTCTCCGTTATATCATATCACAGACAGAGGATATGCAGCGTTGCTCATAATTGACCTAAATACACAAAGGATCTTTTCTGGAACCTTCTTGTGGACAATTCCTTTTGGAACCATAACTGCTTCACCCTTGGCATCGCTGTGAAGAACTGCTCTGGCGCCTGGTACGCTAGAAGAACATCTTTGTCTTTGTTTCCTTAATACATTCCTGCTACGTTTACTTGAATGCAATCAAACCAAAAGGGAACTTGTGTGGCACTGAGAGGACCGCGAGACGCCTAGCCAACCTTATAAGAGATGGAGCCGCCGTCCACAACTTGATAAAGCAGGAAAGTAAGTTTAACAAAAATATGCATCCTCAACTAAAAAGAAAAAAGGTCTGGGGGTCGATTTGTTTCAAACCAGTTTTGTTAAACTTGACTTGCATGTATGGAATGTTTTTTGATTTGAATGAAATAAAATATCTTTTAAAATGGACATACATAATTTAAGTTTAATATACGGGGTTTGGTTCCCTTAATTTTGATTAAGGATATTCATTTTTAATTAGATTTAATTAGAAGCACTTTATCAATCCCATGGAGAAGTGCAGATGGATAAAGCAGCAGAAACATTAAAAAAACAAGAATACGGACTCACAGGGCACATAATATAGCCAATCAATCGATCAATAAATAAAAATAAACTTAACGAGTACATCGGGAGGAAGCACTGAATTACCTGATAACAGTGGGCAGGGAAGACCTCGAGCGGCGCTACTTCATAGCACACCGCAGTACAATGAGCCTGTGACGCAGTGCTCAGAGAGAGAGAGAGTGAGTGAGCGAGTGAGCGAGAGAGCGAGAGAGCGAGAGAGAGAGAGAGAGAGAGAGCGAGAGCGAGAGCGAGTGGGAGAGCGAGTGGGTGAGAGCGAGAGAGCGAGTGGGTGAGAGCGAGAGAGCGAGTGGGCGAGTGAGAGAGAGAGCGAGTGGGTGAGAGAGAGCGAGTGAGAGAGCGGGCGAGTGGGTGAGAGAGAGAGAGCGGGCGAGAGAGAGAGAGTGAGAGCGAATGGGCGAGAGAGAGAGCGAGTGGGTGAGAGCGAGCGGGCGAGAGAGAGAGACCGACAGAGAGAGACAGCACTTGCGGTGGGCGAGCCCCAGACACACTCACTGCAGGCTCAGCTTGGCTTTTCTTGATCTGTTGGGCTGCCTACCAAACATTACAGATTTCCATTTTGTCCCCATATTAGGAAGCTTTTAAAAACCCAAAGTGCCAACTTCATATTAGGAGAACCCTTCCCATATTTGACTTTAAGTGTAAAACCTGACATGTCAGAGCAAGTAGTATGGTTGACAGAAGAACGTTGAAGACCTTCAACACTCGACTTGATGTTATTTTAGGAGAATGAAGTGGACAGGACTGGCGGGCTTCATTGGGCTGAATGGTCCGTCCTCATCTGGATTGTTCTAACAATGGGAGGACAGAAACTTCAAAGTATCCCTCATGAGGAGGACGTAGGAGTCGTAGTGGAGTCGACACCATCAACTGGCAGGCCGTGTTCACAGGACATTAAAGAGGCTAACAGACTGTCAGGTTATATAGCGCCTTGATGTGTGGAGTACCAGCCACAGGAGGGTCTGCTCAGGCTTTATAACACACTGGTGAGGCCTCATCTGGAGTCCTGGGTGAAGTTTTGGGCCCACCAGACATAACAGCACAAGAAAAGGTCCAGAGAAGAGCAACTCGGTTGATTCAGGACTACAGGGGATGAGTTATGAGGAAAGATTCAAAGATCTGAACCTTTACAGGAGATGAAGAGGAGACCTGACTGAAGGGTTTAAAGTGATGATGTGAATTAGTCCAGTGGGTCAAGACTTCATCAAGAACACGGGGACACGGCTGGAAACTTGTAAAGGGGAAATTTCACACAAACATTAGGAGGTTGCTCTTCACACCGAGAACCACAGACACATGGAGTAAGTGACCAAGTAGTGTGGTGGACTGTAGGACTTTAGGGGCCTTCAGAACTCGACTTGATGTTATTTTAGAAGCACTAAGTGGATGGGACTGGCAAGCTTTGTTGGGCTGAATGGCCTGTTCTCGTCCGGATTGTTGTGATGTTAAAAATGAAACCAATAAAAAAATGTAAATGACCATTACCCATGGAGTCACCCCAGGCAGCGGGTCTGCACACACATACAAGCCACCTTAGCAGGATGAGTTTAGTGAGATGAGGTGTGAAACCAGAGTGTTCTGGAGAGACCCCACCACATACATCCATCTTCTTAATATGCTTATCCAGTGCAGGGCTGTGGGGCAGATGGAGCCCATCCCAGCTGGCACTGGGCACAAGGTGCACTCTTAAAACTACTGCTTCTTTAATGAAATTATACTGGGTTGTGTGGTTCCACATTGAGCCAGGGCTTTTCACAGAGTGTGTTATGTTTGGAGTGTTCCTTTTGTTGTCTTCATTGTGTAGGTCAGGCCACCATACTGGCTCACCACAAGATGGACCTTCCATTTAAATTACAATCGATTTGAAACCCCAAACAGGTGATCTCCACCAGAGCAGTCTGGATGAGAACAGGCCATTCAGCGCAGCAAAAGCTCACCAGTCCTGTCCAACTGTCCACCTGATTCCTCCAAAATAACATCAAGTCGAGTTCTGAAGGACCCTAAAGTCCTGCTGTCTACCACACCACTGGGTCACTTAAATCATGTGTCTGTGGTTCTCTGTGTGAAGAAAAATCTCCTAATGTTTGTGTGAAATTTCCCCTTCACAAGTTTCCAGCTGTGTCCCCGTGTTCTTGATGAACTCATTTTAAAGTCACCGTCTCAAACAGCAGGATGAATTCCCTTCATAATGGTAAACACTTCAGTCAGGTCTCCTCGTAATCTTATTTTGCATAAATTAAATTTAATAAATTTAATCTTTCCTCATAACTCATCCCCTGTAGCCCTGGAGTCAGCCCTGTTGCTCTTCTCTGGACCTTTTCTTGTGCTGCTGTGTCCTTATGGAGACCAAACCTGCACACAGGACTCCAGAAGAGGCCTCACCAGTGTGTTATAAAGTTTGAGCAGAACCTCCTGTGACTTGTACTCCACACATCAGGGCGCTATATAACCTGACACTCTGTTAGCCTTCTTAATGGCAGTAGATAGTGATAGGGCCACTACGACTCCGAAGTCCTCCTCATGAGGGATACTGTGTATTGTGTATTCAAATTAGAACAATCAGGGCAAGAAGAGGCCATTCAGCCCAACAAAGCTTGTCAGTCATGTCCACTTCATTCTTCTAAAATAACATCAAGTCAAGTTTTGAAAGTCCCTAAAGTCCTCCACACTACTTGGTCACTTACTCCATGTGTCTTTGGTTCTCCTTCTTACACAGACTTCCTAATGTTTGCATGAAATTTCCCCTTCACAAGTTTCTAACTGTGTCCCCGTGTTCTTGATGAACTCATTTTAAAATAAAAGTCTTGATCCACTGCACTAATTCCCTTCATCATTTTAAACACTTCAGTCAGGTCTCCTCTTCATCTTCTGTAAAGGCTCAGCTCTTTTCATCTTTCCTCATAACTCATCCCCTGTAGCCCTCAATCAGCCCAGTCGCTCTTCTCTGGACCTTCTCTTGTGCTGTTTTGTCCTTTTTGTAGCCCGGAGATCAAAACTACACCCAGTACTCCAGATGAGGCCTCACCAGTGCGTTATAAAGCCTGAGCAGACCCTCCTTGGATGTTCTTTCCAAAACTTTCCACATTTTAAAATAATTTGTCCTGTTAGTATCCTGCCCACTACACATTAAAGACTTCTGTTTGGTCCACATTGTGAGGACCTTTCCAAAGCCCAAAGTGTTAATTTCATATCCATCCTTCAGGTGAGACGTTAAAAAACCCGAGGCCCTGACCCTCTTTTGTCATTAAAGATCCCTGGGCATCCTTCATAAAGGGTGGTGTGTGTCCTGATGTCCTGGCTAAAGGGCCCACCATGGCCTTGTCATTCTGGCCCCCTAATAATCCCCCGTCTCTAATTGTCTATCTCTCTCACACCACTTCACCACCTAACAGCTGAATGTACTGCAGAAATGGCTGCCGTCGCATCAGCCAGGTGGGCGCTACACGTTGGTGGTGGTGCTTGAAGTGACACCCCCATCAATGAGTAGTGAGAAAAATGCTATATAAATATAAAGTATTTATAATAATAATAATAACAAAACAACAACAATAATAATAATAATAAATAGTAATAATAATAGTAATAATAAAAGTAATAATAATAATAATAATAAATTATTATTATTGTTGTTATTTTTATTATTCATAATATTAATAATATTGGCTCCAGCAGACCTCCGTGACCCTGTAGTTAGGATATAGCGGGTTGAAATAATGGATGGATGGATGGATAATATTAATAACAATAATAACAACAACAATAATAACAATAATAACAACAATATGTATTATTGTTATTTTTAGTATTATTATAACAACTATTATAACAATAATAATAACAATAACAATAAATATTATTATTATATACTATAATATTATTATTATTAAATAATAATAACAACAACAACAGCAGTAATAATAATAACAATAATAATAAATATGATTGTTGTTGTTTTTATTATTCATTGTAGTAATAACAATTATCATTATTATGATGCAGAGAGCCCTTCACAGGCTTTGTCAAGCAGTGGAACCACACAATCCACTAAAGCGCCCGCCCGCCATTAAAGATCCAGGGTGTAAACTCCTGCCACTTTAGTAGGCTCTGACCTTTGCTGAACATACTAGATGAGCTCAATGCTTGTGGTTAGCGATGCTGCCTTTGTTTTTAAAGATAATTTCTAATGCCAACTGAGTAGTCACTTTTGGGGGCCGTGACCTGCCCTCTCTGTGTGCCCTCTCGTTTCTAACGCGTTGTCACTCCGCAGGTGAAGGGCAGCAGGGACTGCCTGAAGATGAGGGCGGTGAGGATGAGCCGCAGATAACACGTCTGCCGTCTTCTCCGGTGGGCTTCTCCCTTCCCTTGTGACTGGCGTCACCTGCAGCTGCCGTGCGAGGAGAGACCAGGCTGGAAAGCGAAGGCGGACATTTCAAGTAAGACGGATGCGGGACTTGTGTTTTAGGTCTGCTTGTTGAACACACTGAAGGACGTCAGTCCACCGTTTGTGACATGAGTGCCACTTTCACACTTTAATGCAGAGCATCAAGGGGTTGATATTATCAGTTGAATTAGAGGCGCGGTTATTTTTATATTCATTTTGTAAACTTTTTTTTTTGTTGTTGCTGTTGTTTTTTTTTTTGTCTTCAGAATTAAAATAAAGTTTTTATTTTTGTTCACGAGTTGTCTTACGCCTTTATTATTAGTAGTTTCACTCCGAGGGTTTCCATTTCAAACGACGCTTTGTAATTTGTTGTGACTTAACGTGCACGCGCTTGTGGATGTGACACTACAGTGTGTCCGCGTCACACCGGTGGCTATCAATGACTCAAAACGGAATTTTTAATTTTTTGCCCACCAGTCCACACTCAGCATCCCATAATAACAAAGTGAGCGCACGCTTTCAGAAAGGTGTGCGAAATCCCGGTGAGCATCCCGCAGTTTAGACTCAGTGTGTGATCACGAGAAGCTGCCGACGTGACGGCCGTCTTCTGGTGGGCTGCGAATGGGGAGAGTGAGGGTCTGGCCTGCCACCCAGATAAATCAGAGACCGGACCCCCACACTTTATTTAATATCACACCTTCCTGAAATGGGCCCGTCTCGCGGCTCTTTATGTGTGGAAAGCTTTTGTCTACAGCGGGTGAGTTTAGGGGGCCGGCCAGTCACATGACTCGCTTAGCCAATCAGCCTTGTGCAATGAACAGGTGGCCTTGAGGAATAATATAGCGCCTTTAGTATGTGAATTTCCCCTTGGGGATTAATAAAGTATCTATCTATCTATCTATCTATCTATCTATCTATCTATCTATCTATCTACAGGGTGGTCCAGATCTAATTATGCAGATGTAGATCGTCTGGATGACTTTGATTTATGTGGGGACGGTTCCAGTTCGGCGCAAAGACGATTCTTCATGTCGTCAGTTCGCACACTTCTCGATGGTCCGGGATTTTTCGAGTGATTTTCTATGTAATAAACTTAATAAGTTATAGCGTAATGAAAATTGCATAATTATATCTGGCCCACCCTATATTATATACTGCCTTTCACATCTATCTATCTACATTACGTAAAGGTATCCCAGTATTGTTAATTCTCTTGAAATGGGACCACTTTGCACATCAGGAGACCCTCCTTTACCTTGGACTACATGATGACGATATCACGGGGACTGAAAACGCACAATTGTGGAATTCTGTGATGCCTTTATGTTGTAATAATCCAGCAACACTCTAAACAGGTTCTGTATAATGGGAGTACTGGGGGGGTGAAGTGACTTCCCTTAAGGTCTCTGGTGGGAGTGAATCCCTGGCCTTGTTGAATTATATACCACCTTACCAAAGCTGAGTTTCATATTTAGACTCCTTATACTTTTATTTCTGTAGTTGGACAAGCTGAAGTCTTGACCCACACAGTGGTGGCACTAGTGAGGTGTTGGGCGTGTGGTCCACACTGGGTGACCCCATCAGAGGGGGTGACACCCTAATGACTGTCAATATGAGTTTTTGTGCAGTGTGCTGAAATCAAAAAGGGGAGACCCCCCCCCACCACTCAATATAACAAATCTGCAGGGGGGAACCCCACCTCAAGCCCCCCTCCCCTTGATGAAGCAGGCACTGAAATCTCAAAGGCCCTCCCCGCCAATGGAATGACTGAGAAGACTCCTCCCCACCAAAGTAGACCCCGCCCCTGATTAAACGATTCGAGTGTCACCAAGGGTTGGGGGGCCTCGCCTACATCACCCAATGAAATAATCGAGTGTCCGTGAGTGTCCTGCTGAAATCCTCAAGGGGGGGGGGGGGGGGGGGGGGGGGGGGGGGGGGGGGGGGGG
>JANRMT010062855.1:4953160-4964240 GCA_026402145.1 Polypterus bichir lapradei
ACCACGACAGACCGATGCAGAGCCCGCATCACTGCGGATGCCGCACCAATCCGCCTGTCGATCTCACGATCCATTCTTCCCTCACTCGTGAACAAGACCCCGAGATACTTGAACTCCTCCACTTGGGGCAGGATCTCGCCCCCAACCCTAAGAGGGCACTCCACCCTTTTCTGGCTGAGGACCATGGTCTCGGATTTGGAGGTGCTGATTCTCATCCCAGCCGCTTCACACTCAGCTGCGAACCGCTCCAGAGAGAGCTGAAGATCACGGCCTGATGAAGCAAACAGGACAACATCATCTGCAAAAAGCAGTGACCCAATCCTGAGTCCACCAAACCGGACCCCTTCAACACCCTGGCTGCGCCTAGAAATTCTGTCCATAAAAGTTATGAACAGAATCGGTGACAAAGGGCAGCCCTGGCGGAGTCCAACTCTCACTGGAAACGGGCTCGACTTACTGCCGGCAATGCGGACCAAGCTCTGACACCGGTTGTACAGGGACTGAACAGCTCTTATTAGGGGGTCCAGTACGCCATACTCCCGGAGAACCCCCCACAGGACTCCCCGAGGGACACGGTCGAACGCCTTTTCCAAGTCCACAAAGCACATGTAGACTGGTTGGGCAAACTCCCATGCACCCTCCAGGACCCTGCTAAGGCTGTAGAGCTGGTCCACTGTTCCGCGACCAGGACGAAAACCACACTGTTCCTCCTGAATCCGAGGTTCGACTATCCGACGGACCCTCCTCTCCAGAACCCCCGAATAGACTTTTCCAGGGAGGCTGAGGAGTGTGATCCCTCTATAGTTGGAACACACCCTCCGGTCCCCCTTTTTAAAGAGGGGGACCACCACCCCAGTCTGCCAATCCAGAGGCACTGTCCCCGATGTCCATGCGATGTTGCAGAGACGTGTCAACCAAGACAGTCCTACAACATCCAGAGCCTTAAGGAACTCCGGGCGTATCTCATCCACCCCCGGGGCCCTGCCACCAAGGAGTTTTTTGACCACCTCGGTGACTTCAGTCCCAGAGATGGGAGAGCCCACCTCAGAGTCCCCAGGCTCTGCTTCCTCATTGGAAGGCATGTTAGTCGGATTGAGGAGGTCTTCGAAGTACTCCCCCCACCGACCCACAACGTCCTGAGTCGAGGTCAGCAGCGCACCATCCCCACCATATACGGTGTTGACACTGTACTGCTTCCCCTTCCTGAGACGCCGGACGGTGGACCAGAATCTCCTCGAAGCCGTCCGAAAGTCGTTCTCCATGGCCTCTCCAAACTCCTCCCATGCTCGAGTTTTTGCCTCAGCAACAACCGAAGCCGCATTCCGCTTGGCCTGCCGGTACCTATCAGCTGCCTCCAGAGACCCACAGGACAAAAAGGTCCTATAGGACTCCTTCTTCAGCTTGACGGCATCCCTCACCGCCGGTGTCCACCAACGGGTTTGGGGATTGCCGCCGCGACAGGCACCGACCACCTTACGGCCACAGCTCCGGTCAGCCGCCTCAACAATAGAGGCACGGAACATGGCCCATTCGGACTCAATGTCCCCCACCTCCCTCGGGACGTGGTCGAAGTTCTGCCGAAGGTGGGAGTTGAAGCTACTTCTGACAGGGGACTCTGCCAGCCGTTCCCAGCAGACCCTCACAACACGTTTGGGCCTACCAGGTCTGACCGGCATCTTCCCCCACCATCGAAGCCAACTCACCACCAGGTGGTGATCAGTTGACAGCTCCGCCCCTCTCTTCACCCGAGTGTCCAAGACATATGGCCGCAAGTCCGACGACACAACCACAAAGTCGATCATCGAACTGAGGCCTAGGGTGTCCTGGTGCCAAGTGCACATATGAACACCCTTATGCTTGAACATGGTGTTCGTTATGGACAATCCGTGGCGAGCACAGAAGTCCAATAACAGAACACCGCTCGGGTTCAGATCGGGGGGCCATTCCTCCCAATCACGCCCTTCCAGGTCTCACTGTCATTGCCCACGTGGGCATTGAAGTCTCCCAGCAAAACGAGGGAATCCCCAGAAGGTATGCCCTCTAGCACCACCTCTAGAGACTCCAAAAAGGGTGGATACTCCAAACTGCTGTTCGGCGCATACGCACAAACAACAGTCAGGACCCTTCCCCCCCACCCGAAGGCGGAGGGAGGCCACCCTCTCGTCCACCGGGGTAAACCCCAACGCACAGGCTCCAAGTCGGGGGGCAGTAAGTATGCCCACACCTGCTCGGCGCCTCTCACCGGAGGCAACTCCAGAGTGGTAGAGAGTCCAGCCCCTCTCAAGGAGATTGGTTCCAGAGTCCAAGCTGTGCGTCGAGGTGAGTCCGACTATATCTAGCCGGAACCTCTCAACCTCGCGCACTAGCTCAGGCTCCTTCCCCTTCAGAGAGGTGACATTCCACGTCCCAAGAGCCAGTTTCTGTAGCCGAGGATCAGAACGCCAAGGTCCCCGCCGCCGGCCACTACCCAACTCACATTGCACCTGACCACCTTGGCTCCTCCCATAGGTGGTGAGCCCATGGGAAGGAGGACCCACGTTACCTCTTCGGGCTGTGCCCGGCCGAGCCCCATGGGTGTAGGCCCGGCCACCAGGCGCTCGCCATCGAGCCCCACCCCCAGGCCTGGCTCCAGAGGGGGGCCCCGGTGACCCGCGTCCGGGCAAGGGAAAACGTCGTCCACAGTTTTTACTCTTCATTGGAGGTTTGTTGAACCGTTCTTTGTCTCATCCCTCACCTAGGACCAGTTTGCCTTGGGTGGCCCTACCAGGGGCATAAAGCCCCGGACAACATAGCTCCTAGGATCATTGAGACACGCAAACCCCTCCACCACAATAAGGTGACGGTTCAAGGAGGGGCCTTGTTCACGAGTGAGGGAAGAATGGATCGTGAGATCGACAGGCGGATCGGTGCGGCATCCGCAGTGATGCGGGCTCTGCATCGGTCTGTCGTGGTGAAAAAAGAGCTGAGCCGTAAGGCAAGGCTCTCAATTTACCAGTCGATCTACGTTCCTACCCTCACCTATGGTCATGAGCTATGGGTAGTGACCGAAAGAACGAGATCGCGAATACAAGCGGCTGAAATGAGTTTCCTCCGCAGGGTGTCTGGGCTTTCCCTTAAAGATAGGGTGAGGAGCTCAGTCATCCGGGAGGGGCTCAGAGTAGAGCCGCTGCTCCTCCGCATCGAAAGGAGTCAGATGAGGTGGCTCGGGCATCTGATCAGGATGCCTCCTGGACGCCTCCCTGGTGAGGTGTTCCGGGCACGTCCAACCGGGAGGAGGCCCCGGGGAAGACCCAGGACACGCTGGAGGGACTATGTCTCCCGGCTGGCCTGGGAACGCCTTGGGATTCTCCCGGAAGAGCTGGAAGAAGTGGCCGGGGAGAGGGAAGTCTGGGCTTCTCTCCTTAAGCTGCTACCCCCGCGACCCGACCTCGGATAAGCGGAAGAGGATGGATGGATGGATGGATGGCTGCCCTGTTCCAACTTACAGTCAATATGGTGTTTTAATTGAGGAGTTGGTTTAAATGGTGGGACAACTAAAAAAAAAAAAAAAAAAAGCATTATTTCAACTGGAACCTTAATAAAATGTTCCATGTATAATAAAGCTAAACCAACTTAAAATCCAGACAACGTTGCTGGAAAAAGTGGGTATAACGGGGGAGGGGTTGTGTAGAGTGACTTGGGGCAAAGAATGCGAAGTACTGATTCAAATTTTATGAAATTCTGCATGCATATTACTGTTGATATAATATCAGATCTAATTTTGTTGCGTCATTGTAGGGTTCTAGGGTAACCCTGTTCTTTCCTTTATATTCTTTATTATGTAGACCTTAATAGAATGCCCCAAATCCTCACTCTTACCATGCTGTTATTGCAGTTTAATTCTCACCCATCCTTTTACATCTGTATTCAGAAGAAGTTAGAAAAAGTACCAGGATAAGCAGGAGAAAATTTATACATTTGTGTATTATAGATAATATGCCCAAAATAATAAAGTAAAATGAGTGAGACAAAAATTCCATTACTGTTAATCTGGTGTTCATGTGCTTACAACCAGGTGGTTGTCTATCTTATGTTCTAGTCTAGCTTGGTCCTCCTTGCCACAACATGGCATATGAATGGAGAAAGTGATGGTCTGGCCTCCTCCTCCATGTAAGGAAAAATTGCAGACAGAGTTTGTTATCTCTCTCTATACCTTCTTTGTTGCATCTCCCGGACCATTAGGATAAGCCAAATCCTTACCTTATGCCAATATTATTCACCCACAACCCCTGTCCTGCTTCCATTCTAGCCCAGGTTTTCCTCCTGAAGGATGAAGTGGTGTCATATTCTATCTACCTCTCCCTCCCTTTCCAAGCTATACTGGCCTGATAATGGCCTTTTATCTCAGCCCATTTGTATTCCCTCAGGCTAGCCGACTAGTCAGTTTCTCAGATTTTTATCATTACTAGTTTTACCCTGTACTCAATTCTAATTTTTTTCCTCCCAAAGTACATATTTTTACCATAACATTATTACACTGTCAGGCTTCACTCAGGATGATGTTACAGGACTAATGTATATCACTTTGAGTTCAAAGAAACCATGGACTGTTTAGCCATGTGACCACAGTATCTTCCACCTTCTAAAATCTTGGTGCAACGTTATAAATCATCCAATCCCAAAAATAGCCCACATCTAGTCTAAGTTCTTGGTAAAATTTGACATCGTAAAGAACTTTAATTTTAACATATGCTTATATATGCATATATGAGGCTAGGGATCTGTGCTAGCAATTGGAAGGTTGCTGGTTTGAATCCCATAAATGCCAGAAGTGAATCTACTCAGTTGAACAAGGCCCTTAACCTGCAACATCTTCTTGGGTAGGACATTAATCTGCATCCAGCACTGCAAGCTGGTCCCTCCAATTTACAGGGAAAATGTGCCACCATTAAAAAAACCTCACGTTGGTCCAGTGTGGTGCTGAGGTATCACCCAATCCAAGTGGTTCATTGTGTGATGGATGCTATCAATGCGTGCTCTCAACCTCCCTCTCTGTTCCCGGCGTGCCTCCTTTGGTCGTGAGTGGATACTTGGTCTTAATGGCAGGGTGCACATTGTGAGACCATAAACAATAGAAAGATTTCTTCTAATTTTATTTAATGAAGACAGGAAGGCTCAATTTCCTAGTAAGAGTGACCACAAAAGGGAAACGGAGTGCACATCAGCTCAGTATGGGGTGCCATTGCAAAGACAACATACATTTAATTTCAGATATTGTAGTTTTTACTTTAGATAGAACTTTATTTGTTCCTAGGGGAAATTTGACAATACCATAATAGTAATATATGGTAAAAAAATACATATAAATTTATCAAAATTTTCAAGAGAGTATTTGAAGGTGCTTTAAAGTGATATATGCTTTTAAGATAGTAAAGTAGGGCACTATTCTGTCATACAGTGGGTGGTGCAGAAGGTCAACTGCAATGACTGTAACTGTGCATCATTATCTGACATATTAAGATCTGACAGATTTTTTTGTTCAAATCCAGAAATGCAGGGTGAAAAAAAACCCAATTTAATAAGGAAATCAAACAACAGAATGCTCTTCTGAGCTACACAACCATACAAGCTATTTAAACAATTCATCCGTCTGAAACAGCAAGATGCTGAAATTGACAGGGCCTGTCATTTTATGACTGAAAAAAAAAAATCCTGCGCCTGTACAGTACTTTCTAGCAATATACTAACAAGCACACATCTATTTATGAGAAGCATATGTGTCCTCCTTAAAAAAAAAGAAAATGTAAAGCCTCCAACTTAAGATAGGTAAAAGTGACTGCTTTGCTCTCATTAATCTGTCAAAAAGTTGCATTTCCAAAAACATGCAAGTCTACTTACTGTCATTATTTTGAAGCAAGATGGCAAGAATCTCACTGGAGTAAAGCTTGTTGTCATCAAACGGCATTTTGGCCTGTTTAAAACAAAACAGCATTTAGTTCATTATTATAAAGCATACTTTCACTTGTAAGCCCAGAGTACTGCACACTAATTACAAATAAAGTTAAAATACGACACACAATGACACGCAACATATAAAAGGGTAAACTGAAACACAACCCAAAAGACAAAGAAACAAATCACATATACAGTGAAGATTTTTTAATCATTCATCCTACTGTGCACCAGACTGTAGGTTCAGTAATTTTAGATCTGAACTCAAATGATCATTTTAATTACTCTGTGAAAGTGCTCATAATGAAGAATACTATGCACTTTAAAATAATGACTGGTTATAAAACAATCCTGCACACACAAATAACAGATAAAACAATTTCCCTCAATGCTGATTTCACATTATGCCACAGACTAGATTATATATATAAAAAAAAAAGCCAAGCAGTCTTGTCTATCTTCCCAGCAGGCTCTTTTTAGCAAGTCAATGAAATATAAAGTGCCTAAGAGTAAGAGACATGTACTGGCAGAGCAGAGTCGTCTCCCCCCATTACTCTCAAGAGATTAAGAACATTCAGATGCAGCAGAATGTTGCTGTGTGAGGGATGCTTCCACATGCATGTTACCTTTATTCTTTTGAGGAGCCACTGCATGAGGCCTTGCTGGGCAGCCTCGGTACACATTTCAGGACGGAATTCTGCCATGTTCTCGATGATCGCTGTTAAGAAAGAGAGGAGATTGGAAGGGTGAAAATTATCAAGAAAAACCAAGAAGTTTCTTCTCCCCTGTCTCAGCTGCGCCTTGCTCAACATAAGTCTCACTGAAAGCTTTGTCCTTTGAAGATTACCAATATTATCTGCAAATATAGCTTCTAAAAGCAATAATGAGTCACAGTATTATGCACACACGCTTCTTCCTGCTCAGTACTGTTCTTTCTATTTCTGTACAAAAGAAAACTTGACTGAGACACACACACACACACACCTCTAAATCAGAAACATTAAGAAAGCAAGGAGAACCAGCATGAAGCCAGCAACTTGGTGTAAAAATGACAGGCCACACTCTTTTGCTGAAAATTCTCATAACAAGCAACACCTTGGAAAAGCTGATTGACCCCAATGGACACACATCAGGAGTGGCCGGCTGTTCAAACAAGGCTGCTTATTTTGGCATGGAGGATGTCAAGCATGCACGTCTGAAAATGACCAATCCACGTATGTGGTACCATCCTGGGTTGAGAGGGGGTGCTGCCACTAACAGAGTTGTCATTTACTTCCTCCAGTTTCGCAAAACCACCCAGGGAGGGCAAGTGACCCTGCCCCTTCCGGTACCAGATCTTCAAAAGAACGACTACCCAGAAGGAGGCATCGTCATCATCACAGAGAGATCCCATCAGAAGCAGCTCGGAGTCAGGCGACCAATTGGCAGAGCTGAAATGCTTAGAAACCACTCCTATACTTGACATTTATTTCATCCCTTGGGCCTTATCAGTAAACAGGGAGGGTCGTGTTGGCACACCAAAATATTCCAATTTTGATGACCCTCCTTCAATTGGGCGACCACAAGAGCAAGGCACTTAAGCCTTTAAATTAGTACTTGCTTCAAGCAGGAATAAGAGCCATTTTTGTCTCCCACAACTCACCTTATTGAATTACTAAAATACATGTCAAAGCACCTAGATACACAGTCAAGGGCAAAAGAAACTACATCACCCTTTAATTCTGTGATTTTACTAATTAGGGTCTAGATCACAATGGTGTTGCCTTCACGAACGTCAATAAGAAGATAAATCTTTCCATAGGTGACAAGCCCAGTGCTCTCCATATTTTTCGGGACAGGTTTACCCCTCTACTCCACAGTTTAAAATTACAATCAAGCAATTCAGATATTGTGATTAAAGTGTAAAGGGCAGACTTTCATCTAAGGGGATTTGCACACATCTCGGTCACACAACACAACTCTTTTTATACACCCACCCCCCCTTAATAGGGCACCGTAATGTTTATGACAACTGGTGTCCCAGGCGTTTAATTTCTCAGGTGTGTTTCATAGCTTCATAAGATACCTCAGCTTGCTTCTACCCTTTGGAGTCTGGAGCTGCCATTGTTCCACATGAGGTCAAGATCTGCATCAATGAAAGTCAAAGAAACCATCATGTGGCAGAAGAACAAGAATAAAACTGAACACCACATCAGTACAACCTTAGGGTGACCTAAATCAAATATATGGATTATCATCACATTGGTGAGCTCAGTAAACAAAGGGGCTGGCAGGCCAAGGAAGATCTCCACTGCTGATGACAGAAGAGTCCTCACTATGGTAAAGAAAATGCTCACCAAACACCCGTATGACAGATCAGAAACAGTTTCCAGGAGGCTGATGTGTGTGTGCCAGAGACAACTACCCACAGAAGACTTCGTGAACAGAAACACAGAGGACACACTGCAAGATGTAATCTGGCCATCCTGTTCTTGTGGTTTCCAGTTTGTGAAAAATGACTTCAATTAGCTTGCAGAATTCTGGGAAAAGATCTTGTGGAGACAAGGAACTGCTTGAGGTCCGAAGCACACCACCTCATCTGTCAAACATGGCGCTGGGGGTGTTTTGGCTTGGTCATGAATGGCTGCCACAAGTCCTGTCACACTTCTCTTCATTGATGAAGGAACTGCTGACGGCACAAGGAATTCTGAGGAGTGTGGAAACATCTGATCTGCTGAAGTTTCAGTAAAGGCCTCCAAACAGTAAAAAGGGTTGTGTGACCAAAATGTATGCAAATCCCCTGAAATGAAAGTCAGCAACGTGCACTTTAATCACATCAGAACTGTTTGATTAGTAATTTTAAACTGTGGAGCGGAAATGGGAATCATGGAAGAGAAGATGTCTTTGTCCCAAATATTATGGAGGGGACTGTAAAGTTTAACCAAGTTCAATATGGTTTTTTTTTTCTTCAAAAATGAAGCAAAGAAAAATAAGTACACCCTTCCAACTTTCATAATATTTAACAGAGTATTTGGCAGCCAGAGGTTACTAATCACACACCCTTCCAATCCCAACCCCATCTTTGTACAGCTTGGCTCTCTGTTGCTAACACCTGCCAAGTCACTATACAACCTTGGGGTGGTAATTGATGAGCAGCTATCTTTTTCGGACCACATTTCTACTGTTTCTCGCTCATGCAGGGTTCACGCTTTACAACATTCGCAAGATTAGCCCTTATCTGACAGAGTATGCAGCACAACTTGTGGTCCAGACTTTGATCTTGTCTCATCTGGACTACTGCAACTCGCTTCTGGCAGGAGTACCTGCATGTAGTGCTATCAAACTGCTGCAGAAGATCCAGAACGCAGCGGCCTGTCTTGTATTTAATCAGCCGAGACGGGCACATGTCTCTCCTCTCTTAAGGTCACTCCATTGGCTCCCTGTAGCAACACGCATGAAGTACAAATCCCTGATGCTGGCCTACAGAGTAGTCATCGGGTCAAAAGCTGTGTATATGGAGACACTGGTGAAATGCTTTACTCCTTCTCGCCCACTCAGGTCTGCCAGGGAACAGCATCGGGTGATGCCACCTCTACGGGGCATCGAGTCTCAATCCAGACTTCTCCTGTAAAGTTCCTGGTTAGTGGAATGGGCTGCCACCCACCTCCATACATACTGCCGACTCCTTCAATGTATTTAAGAAGCGACTGAAGACTCCTGTTCTGTGAATATCTGTTGAATTGATTGGGGGGGTGGGGGTTGTAGAGCTTTGCTCTGCAAGATTTTAGATTTTGGTTCATTTGTTTAATTGCTTTAATGATAGTAATCTATGATTATAAATGTATGATGAGTTAAAACATCATTTCATTTGTGGCAATCAACTTTTGTTACCCATCCTATTATGCTTGGTGAACAACCAGGCCCTTGTCTAACGTTACTCAATTGCTCACCTCTTTTGCAAGTCGCTCGTAATAAAAGTGGCTGCTAAGCAAAGAAATGTAAACGTAATCAAATGCACAAGATAATTACCAGAAGGGGTGAATAAGTGCACTGTATAAAAGTTTTATTGTTCTGCAGCACTCGGGGTTGTGATTATGCCAAGAAGAATTGACATCAGCCATGACCATCGAGAAGCAATTGCTGCATTTCAGCCATCTGGGAAGCGCTACAATCTGCAATTCCCCATTCTACAGGGTAACAATTTCTACAAAATTATGTGAGAGACTGAAACTTCAAAAGAAATGTTGACTACAAGTTATTGCTGCAAAAGGTGGCCCGACCTGTTCCTTAAATTATACAGTGTACTTGCAAAGCCACCCAAACAAAACATGATTTCCGAATGTTTGCTTACTTTTTGGGATAAAACAAAAATCAAAGTTTATGTTATGTTATCTGAAGTTAGATTCTCTGGTCACAGATGTTAGATGACAGCGCAATTATGATTTAGACCACGATTAATAAATAAATAAAATAAAACAGAATTTAAGGCAGGGGTGCCCAATGCGTCGATCGTGATCGACCAGTAGATCGCCAAGGTAGATCGCATTGCATTCAAAAAAAATTTTTTTTTTTTTTTTAAACATTAGTCTATCATATATCCTCCCTATGGCATTTGCCACTTGACTGACATATAGGGCGGCCAGTCTGAGATCTCTTTTCTTCTAACACACTGGTCATCCCGCACGCATGATCAAACGCGCGAGATACTGCAAAACTCCAGCTGTGATCTAGCTAGCCTTCCAATTTATATTGACTAAAGAAAGGATTTAAAAAAATTGTTTGAGGAGGGTATGGGCTGGATGTGGAATTGGAAGAGGATTTTTTTCTCACAATGTCAAAATCGAAGTGAGTTTGTCTGATTATCAATCTATAATTGCTATTCCAAACAAGGAAAATGTGAAAAGGCACTTTCGAACTGTTCATAAAAACTACGAAACTGACGTCCTTCCAAAAAGCGATCTGAGAAAGAGAAAGGAGAGGGAACTAAAATCGCAGTTATTCGGACAGCCGTCATTTTTCACTCGGCTGAATTCAAAAGCTCCTTGACTGCATTATTTGGCTCAACTTATTTATGTGAGTGAGCCTTTTCCCACATGACGATTATTAAATCCAAATACTGAAGTGACTATAAATGTATTGAATTGTTATTGTGCCATAAAAGGTTATTCAG
>JANRMT010062855.1:5053030-5067069 GCA_026402145.1 Polypterus bichir lapradei
CAGGGTGATCCAGATCTAATTATGCAGATCCAGATTGTCTGGATGACGACTCTTCATGTCGTCAGTTTGCATACTTCTCGATGGTCCAGGATTTTTCGGGTAATTTTCTATGTAATAAACTTAATAAGTTATAGTGTAATGAAAATTGCATAATTAGATCTGGACCACCCTATACATATATACATACACAAATTAAAACTGTTAAACACTGCAAACAACGGTAATGACAAAAATATAAAACAAACACGACAAACATAATCCCTAAAGATATTTACAGTCCCTAGGAAAGTCTTTACTGTGAGTGACAAGTGTGGATCCTGAAGTGCAATCAACAGAAGAAGAGATGTGGTGGAATAATTCCTTTTTGTGAGCTGCTTCCCGGAAAAATGGATAATGAACACAGTCCTACCACCAGAGTTCAGATGGTGAACAATCTTCTGAGGGGTGCCTCTTTACAAAGAGCAACTGCAGACCGGAAAGGGGGAAAAAAAGGTACCCACCACCTTCCCAATATATGATGGCCATGCAAAATCCTCCACCACCACAAACGCCCAGTTCATAAAGGGATTTTTGGGTGCTGCTGCTGATGAAGTTGGTGGAAATTAGAAAAGTCCAAATGTCCTGCCACATCCTTCTCTTCTGGTTTTATATGCGCAGTGCCTGAAACTACAAATCCCACAAAACCCTCCGCATCCATGCAAACCTGTTTTAAAGACACAGACCCCATATTTGCAAACCAGGTATCAGAGCTACCGGTATTGTTAGTAACATTTAACAATCACCAAACAGGACATGCTATACAAAAATGACAACCCCTATATGGCAAAGCTAAACAGAGATATGGAAAGCAGCCATTTCATGACACCAATGAAGGAAAAGATATTGGATTGACTAATGGGACTCCTGATGTTTGATCTTGCTGTATATTTTAACTAACAATAATTAATGTAAACATTTTAACCAATAACATAACCAAGTTTGATTCAGCAATGTGAAATGATTTAATATACACGGGCAAGCAATGTGGGGACACTTGCTGTTATAGAGCGACTCTGAGAGCGTTATTACAGCTTACCTACATCCACTAAGATGGAAATGGACAACCAAGATCAAGGACTGACAGAAACAAAAAGGAAAGAGCTATGCTATAGTGCCTTTCCAAATGCACCGCCTCTCTAATTTGCAGTAAATACTTTTGGAAAGCAAACTCAAACTCTTACATGCACTGGAAAAAAATGTTGTTCATCTGATCAAACAATTTGTCCTGGTAATGTTTTCTAATGGATTAGCAAAACAAGCCAATCTGTACTAAAGACAAAAAAAGCTGCATTTTTTGAATAACATGATTTAATAATAATAATAATAATATGTTACTTCCATAGGAGTCAACCTATTCAGCACAAGTGTGTACACATCACAACATAGTGTGTAATCATTAGGGATACTTGGGCTCCTGACTGTCTTTACTCCGTACTGATTCTCGTAAGGATGTATGCAATAGCAAGTGTTGCAAAGAACACACACACAAATGTGTGAACACAAAAGATATGGTGTTTCAGGACAGGCAGCCTGAGAGTTTCACCAGTGTAAGGACTTGTAGAGGTTTACTGGAGCCTTGGTGTCATGCAATCATCTCTGAGGACTCTTAATCTCAGGTAAGCTGCCCAGCTCTTCAGCGAGGAGGCCCTGAGAAAACCACTGCCGAGACTTAATTACACCTGATAGCTTATAAAAATCTTATATTACATTTGTCCCAACTTTTTTGGAATGCGATGCAAGCACCACATTTGGAATGGGTATGTCCACCCATCCATTATCCAACCCGCTATATCCTAACTTAAGAGTCACAGGGGTCTTCCGGAGCCAATCCCAGCAAGCATAGGGTGCAAGGCAGGAAGCAAACCTTGGGCAGGGTGCCAGCCCACCGCAGGGCACACGCACACACACACCAAGCACACACTTGGGACAATTTAGGATTGCCAATGCACCTACCCTGCATGCCTTTGGACTGTGGGAGGAAACCCACGCTGACACGGGGAGAACATGAAAACTCCACGCAGGGAGAACCCAGGAAGCGAACCCAGGTCTCCTAACTGCAAGGCAGCACCGCTACCCACTGCGCCACCGTGCCGCCCGAATGGGTATGTATTTACTAAAAAAAAAAAATGCACTTGCTCCAGCTTAACATTAAATTTATTGTCAATTTACTATTACTTAAAGAAGCAACAGTTTTCTACTTTTAATAGCACTTTAAAAGTTGCCGCAGCCTTTACGGAGGTTTTTACACAAATAACAATGTTGGACGGTTTTGAATGCATAATTCAAACTTTACTTTTTCTAACAAAATGAACCCCTTGTATTGTTAACGTTGAAGGTGAGGCCTGTTTTACTGCATTTTCCTTCGGTCATACTGTGTAAAGAATAAAAAAAGCCAATGTCTTGCTGAATCAACAGGCTCCTCTTTTTGTAGGAAAATTTACTCTGTTCTTAAACGATTAAATTTATTCCACCACTTTTAATATTATTAACAATACAATTTACTATGCAGCCAACTTTTAACTTTAGGACAAGTTAACCTTTGTTTACCTGTTCATACTGTCATTAAGACTCCAGAAAGTGTCACTGCTGACAAAAACATTCTATAGCAGGGGTCTTAACATGTCGCTCGTGAGCTACCGGCAGCTCACAACCCCTTTCCAAGTAGCTCGCCAAACGGTTAATGAATCCTACATAAATTTGAAAACTTGATTAGTCAAATTAGGGGTGGGCGACCTTTCCAAAAAATCATATCACGATCCTTTTAACACAAAATCACGATGCACAGTCTGAATTGCAATCTCTCTTTTCAATGTGGCAGACACTTAAGAAAATATCCGGACTCAAACTCATCAAGACCTCAGTAAGGCCTTGTTCACACGGGCGTTAAGTTTTTGGATAAACGAACTTGCTCTGAACGTCCTAGACGTTTATGTTGCATTTTGTGGTGGCGATCGATTGACTTCTACACCGGCGTTCGTTTGTCTCTGTCTAACGCCAGCCTGCAGCCCAAATTGTAGTTTGTGTGTTAACCTGTGGAGGCAGTGTCGGGAACTGGATATGAAAGCCCTTGTCGTTTTATTTGAGGTGCTTCCTTTCAATATGGACCATTTTGCTATGTTAGATATTAATCTTCTTGTTTTAAAAGTACTCGTAATACGGCGACGTAGGGAGAGAAAAAATCGCCGCCGCTACTGGGTTCATCCTCTGACTGCACAACGTCGGGTTAAAGGAAGTTTTTTGTGCTTTATGAAGAAATGCGAAAATTTCCGCGCAAGTTTTTTAATTACTGTCGGATGTCGGTTTCCACTTTAGATTGTCTGCTGCAGCTGGTGCAATGCCACATTGCACGCCGATCAACCAATATGCGACTTGGTGTTAGCCCCGAAGAGAGACTACTTGTCACTTTGAGGTAAGGAAACAGTAGTCGAGTGTGCGCTTACACCGGTGTTATGCACTGAAATGCCCCCCCTCGCCATGGATTGCCCCCCCTACATAATCGTTATCAAATATTATATTAGAACATAAATTAATAGGTTCATGGTTTACAAATTACATGAGACAATAAAATAAAATAAGCAATATGAAAATATATATGTTGTATATGAAAATATATATGTTGTATATATATATCCGGTCCTCCGAAGCGTAAAATAAACGCGCAGAAAACGAACTAGAAGCGGTTTCCTTGCGTTCGTTGGGTTTTGAACGCCAAGAAAAAGCTGCATGCAACGTTTTTTTGATGCCGTATAAACGCGCAGCCGGACAAACGCACGTCACTAAAGCCCGTGTGAACACTCTCATTGACTCCTACGTGTAGAAAACACTCGGCGCTTGATCCGCGCTCACCGGACGCTACGAACGCAAAAAAAACGCTCGATTTTAATGCCCGTGTGAACAAGGCCTAACACTGAAGCTGAATTCAATTGTTCTCTCGTTCACTAGCTAAGCGTACTTAAGGTACACACCCCGAAGCCGGCGAGTGAGTAAGAACAGCGCAAACCCAGACCACCCCATGTTTCTCGGATTAGCTAAAATAAATCGTTACCAAAAGCAAACTATGATACTTAGGGAAATTAGAGAAGTTGCAAAATCAACCGGAATGTTCACACAAATTATAGAAAAAAACCCAACCTAAATCTATTAAGTAGTTCTCTCGTGAAAAGCGAACAGACATACAGACAGACAGACATTGGATTTTATATATTATATATTAGTAACCCTTCAAAATAATGTGCGGTTAAAGTCTCAACAGCATTCTCAGCATTTCTGGAGCTTAGCAGAGCCAGATGACTAGAAGAATCTTCACCAAGCAGCTCTGAAAATGTCTGCTTTGTTTGGGTCTCCATACCTCTGGGAATCTGACGTGAATGTCGTGAAATCAAAGTTCAGAACACGACTGACAGACGAACACTGAAATGACTCCATGAGAGTAAACCTGAGTGGCTCCACTCCACCACACACCTCTCTTGTTGAGTCATCTGACTAACTAAACAACACATCACACATGCGACTGGACCTGTGAATAAAGTGACACAGTGACATGTGACAAAATGACAAATGAAGAAGTCAGATCTATGGATTTGGAATTGCATTGTTTTGTTTTGACAGCATTCATGATTTAATTCAATAGTGTGAGATCCACTAGAAAATCATACCGACATACAAAAGGCACTTGCAGGTGAACAAAATATTTTTTGTAATGTTTAATTGCAAAATGTGAGTCGTGGACACCAACATTTCGTAAATGTTCAGGCAAAACAAGCTTATTTAGCTTGTTTGGGTTGAAATAAAATATGAGAATAAAACGTTAGAAAACATTAGGAGCTCTCGGCCATTTTCATTTCGTAAAAGTAACTCTCAGGGGAAAAAAGGTTGGAGATCCCTGTTCTATATTGTTCCAGTTTCAAGGAAAGCAAGTGCCTCTTCACCCCAATGACTAGAGGCCAGTGGCCACATATCACATCACAAACACCTTGGAGAGGCTGGTTCTGGACTATAAGATTCCTCTTCGCAAAAACGGCACTTAAACACACTGCAGTTTGTCTATCAAACATGTATTGTAGTGAAACATTGCAAGTATCTACCTGCTCCAATAAGGCTTACACCCATCAGGACAAAGCTGGCAACACTGTGAGGATTATGTTTTTGATTTCCTCAGTGCCAGTTAAGGGGTCCACTCAAGGATATGCAGGTGGATGAGCCTATCTATATGGCAGACCGCAGACTGTGAGGCTCAAGGACCGCGTCTCTGATACTGATAAGAGCAACACAAGAGCGTCAAAAGGCACAGTCCAGCCACCTTTACTGATCAGCTTGTACACAGTGGACTATAAACATAACAGAACGTCATGGCCCTTTTAGAAATTTGCTGATGATTCTAAACTAATGGGGTGTCCTGATAAGAGGAAGGAGACAGAGTTGTGAAGTTAGGTGGAGAACTTCGAGTCTTGGTGAAAAGGGAATTGATTGATGCAGACGTTCTTGTGATGCATGGCAATCTGTAGCATTTAATAAACTTCATTCTTCAAAAAAAAAAAAACAACAGACTGACATTGTAGCGGGGCTACATAACAGTATATTCTATGTTTGTGCTGAGTGCATTTTGTTTTCATCGTCCCGTTTACTGTCCGTTATGTGTGCGTCAGTGAATGTTGCCCCCATAAGTGCAGAGGGGAAGGATGATGGAGAGAGACCGCAGCCCCGAGACGGAAATCACCTGTTTACACACCAGATACATCCTGGACATTTTACATTTAAGAAACAAGAGCGAAGGTGAAAAAGAGGCGAGGAGAGAAAGAAAGAAAGAAAGAAAGAAAGAGAGAGAGAGGAAAAGAAGACAATTTAACCATCCATCTACAAACTCGTCACTGCTATTTACTGCTTTATTCCACTGCCTGCTTTTTCAACTACCGATCCTACATCATGACAGCCAGAGCTGAGAAACCCCGGGGTTCGAATTCATTCCAACCATTGCCAGGACTTTTATGGTGAGGTTGTTTTGTCATCGGAAGGAAGTACAATATCACTACAGCCAGTTTCAATACCGCCGGACTTTATTTTGGGACACATTTTTCACCACATTTTCAACTGCTGTGTTTATCCAATCCATGTTTGTATTTGTGTTGTGTGCTTTTGTTTAGGGGCAAGGGAGGGGTTAATGTAAATATTTGTATTCATATATATATATATATATTATATACACACAGTACAAGCCAAAAGTCTGGACACACCTCCTCATTCAATGTGTTTTCTTTATTTTCATGACTGAAGGCATCAAAACTATGAATGAACACATGTGGAGTTATGTACTTAACAAAAAAAGGTGAAATAACTGAAAACATGTTTTATATTCTAGTTTCTTCAAAACAGCCACCCTTTGCTCTGATTACTGCTTTGCACACTCTTGGCATTCTCTCTCTGAGCTTCAACAGGTAGTCACCTGAAATGGTTTTCACTTCACAGGTGTGCCTTATCAGGGTTATTTAGTGGAATTTCTTGCTTTATCAATGGGGTTGGGACCAGCAGTTGTGTTGTGCAGAAGTCAGGTTAGTTGGACTATCATTTATTTTTCAACAGGACAATGACCCCAAACACACCTCCAGGCTGTGTAAGGGCTATTTGACCAAGAAGGAGAGTGATGGAGTGCTGTAAATGGTCATGAAAATAAAGAAAACACATTGAATGAGGAGGTGTGTCCAAACTTTTGGCCTGTACTGTACATTTAACTGAGACAATGTACAAGTAAAATTTAAAGCCAGTACTAAAAGTTCCAGAGAGCTGTCTGAATCTTGGCTATCAAATGAGAACGCCATCAACAGACACTTGGACATAAATCCAGCATATGCAAACTTAAGAAGAACGTCCTCAAAATAAATAAAACTTTACAACCAATACCCTCCCCCCTTCCTGATCATACTGTCTTAGCCACCTCCCCGCCCCCCCACGTAATTTTTTGCTATATATTGCCTTTGATTCTTTTAAGTCCAAGCATTATCCTCTGATGAAGACCCTTGGCAGATAGAGATATATGTGAAAAACTATTTGCCCCCTTCCTGATTTCTTATTCTTTTGCATGTTTGTCACACAAAATGTTTCTGATCATCAAACACATTTAACCATTAGTCAAATATAACACAAGTAAACACAAAATGCAGTTTTTAAATGATGGTTTTTATTATTTAGGGAGAAAAAAAAAATCCAAACCTACATGGCCCTGTGTGAAAAAGTAATTGCCCCCTGAATCTAATAACTGGTTGGGCCACCCTTAGCAGCAATAACTGCAATCAAGCGTTTGCGATAACTTGCAATGAGTCTTTTACAGCGCTCTGGAGGAATTTTGGCCCACTCATCTTTGCAGAATTGTTGTAATTCAGCTTTATTTGAGGGTTTTCTAGCATGAACCGCCTTTTTAAGGTCATGCCATAGCATCTCAATTGGATTCAGGTCAGGACTTTGACTAGGCCACTCCAAAGTCTTCATTTTGTTTTTCTTCAGCCATTCAGAGGTGGATTTGCTGGTGTGTTTTGGGTCACTGTCCTGTTGCAGCACCCAAGATCGCTTCAGCTTGAGTTGACGAACAGATGGCCGGACATTCTCCTTCAGGATTTTTTGGTAGACAGTAGAATTCATGGTTCCATCTATCACAGCAAGCCCTCCAGGTCCTGAAGCAGCAAAACAGCCCCAGACTATCACACTACCACCACCATATTTTACTGTTGGTATGATGTTCTTTTTCTGAAATGCTGTGTTCCTTTTACGCCAGATGTAACGGGACATTTGCCTTCCAAAAAGTTCAACTTTTGTCTCATCAGTCCACAAGGTATTTTCCCAAAAGTCTTGGCAATCATTGAGATGTTTCTTAGCAAAATTGAGACGAGCCCTAATGTTCTTTTTGCTTAACAGTGGTTTGCGTCTTGGAAATCTGCCATGCAGGCCGTTTTTGCCCAGTCTCTTTCTTATGGTGGAGTCGTGAACACTGACCTTAATTGAGGCAAGTGAGGCCTGCAGTTCTTTAGACGTTGTCCTGGGGTCTTTTGTGATCTCTCGGATGAGTCGTCTCTGCGCTCTTGGGGTAATTTTGGTTGGCCGGCCACTCCTGGGAAGGTTCACCACTGTTCCATGTTTTTGCCATTTGTGGATAATGGCTCTCACTGTGGTTCGCTGGAGTCCCAAAGCTTTAGAAATGGCTTTATAACCTTTACCAGACTGATAGATCTCAATTACTTCTGTTCTCATTTGTTCCTGAATTTCTTTGGATCTTGGCATGATGTCTAGCTTTTGAGGTGCTTTTGGTCTACGTCTCTGTGTCAGGCAGCTCCTATTTAAGTGATTTCTTGATTGAAACAGGTGTGGCAGTAATCAGGCCTGGGGGTGGCTACGGAAATTGAACTCAGGTGTGATACACCACAGTTAGGTTATTTTTTAACAAGGGGGCAATTACTTTTTCACACAGGACCATGTAGGTTTGGATTTTTTTTCTCCCTAAATAATAAAAACCATCATTTAAAATCTTCATTTTGTGTTTACTTGTGTTATATTTGACTAATGGTTACATGTGTTTGATGATCAGAAACATTTTGTGTGACAAACATGCAAAAGAATAAGAAATCAGGAAGGGGGCAAATAGTTTTTCACACCACTGTATTAGATATATAGATATAGATATATATATTTTATTTATATATATATATTAGTTATATATATATATATATATATTAGTTATATACGTATATATAATTTTGTTCCTTATTTTCTCATATACAAAATATTGTAATCGTCCAAAAATTCGACCTCGAGATTTTGATGAATCTCAGCATTTTAGACCTCCCTGAGTCCAATTTACTTTCTCATAGAGAAAGTATTGTAATCTTCCAAAAATTCGATTTTGAGGAATTGTTTTAGACCTCCCTGAGTCCGAAAATACCATTTTTGGAATTATGTCTATGTGTGCGTAAACTTATATAACTTGAGTACAATTTCACTTAGGTCAGCCAAATTTTGCATATAAGTATTAGGTACAAAACGTAGATTTCTATCAACCTTTGAGCAATTTCCGCTAACCGGAAATGGTAACTTTTTATTCATGCAGCTGCAGAGTCTGGTTTATTCAACTTCATTTTTATAATTATTGATTGATATATTATTAATTTGATTTGTTGTTGATGGTTCTTTAATGTACATAATATAAAAATATAATCATTGTCTTTACTCCTCAAATATCCATCCCCATATCTGATTATACGAGAAAGTTGAGGGGAGAGCACTCCCGGTTTTTTTCTGTTGCGTGTGGTTAATATTTGGGCATTGAGGTTGAAAAATACTGTAGGACTTAGATGTTGTCCTGAATCCATCCATCCCTCATTTTAGCATAGCGGCTTCATCTGTTGGCAACCACGGCACCCTCCCAAAAGTTGGAGTTTGCTACATCAAGGATTGTGTGGTTTTGTTATCTTTCCATCCCAAGGACAGTGTAGTCACCTCCCTCTTTATGAAGTCCATCAAGTGCCTCCTCGAGTCACCTCTTCTGGCCTGCATTCTTTTTAAGTATCCCCCCCCCCCCCATCTCTTATACCACTTTGAGCTTTTTGCGAAGCAACAAAGCCAGACAGCTTTACATGTTTTTACTGCACCACAGCAGCAGTCCAATAATAGAGATAAAGATAAACAGTGAGATGTTGTTTACAAGAATTATTTTTAAAAAATGATACGCAAAAGCAGTGATTCAGATCCAATCGTTCAGATCCAGGATGCTGTATCTTTGAAGCATCACTGTTGCCTGACAGTACTCCGTTTGCTAGTAAATTACATTTCCAGTGCTAATACTATAAAGCTCTATTTTATTAGCATGTTAAACAGATTCAGACACATGCGTTCTTTTTTTATGCTTTATTTATTTAATGAATATGGAATCCGCAACCACGACAACGGCATTAAGCATATTCTAAAGTCAATTACCAAGAGATAAGGAAACAATTTAGTGTAGGCACAAAAATCCGGTGTCCCCTCAAATCGATATATGTCTTTGTTTGTATAAATGCCTGGTCATTGAGTACAACACATAATAATATCTCAAGCCTGGTAAAATGCCTGAAGGATATTCTTCAATGTCAGAAAGATTCTGGAATAAAATCTGCTTTCATTGTGAGCTGTGTGGGTGGCTCACACGTAGGAACACATAAGGAAGATCAGATTAAGGCTCCTTTGATTTTTTTTTTTTTTTTTTTCAATCTAATCATCAGAATCGAGAAATCTGGTTTGTCAGCTGGTTTTAAGAGATCACACCGTAGCTTTATGAAAGCACATCACAAAGAACACAGCCATCAAATATAAATTTTATACAAACTAGGGAGCTTCACCCGCCCACCCCTGTGTTTGGTTTACCGGATATACAATTTAAAGAGATTGTTATTTTTATGGCAGTTATTACATATGCATTATTTTCACTTTTACTTTAAAAACTTTTGTAGAATCAATACTTGTCCTTTATTTCCGGCCCCGGGCTGGTTACATCTCTGTCTCGCAGGACATATAACACTGCTTGCGCTGTGAAGGGTGGACGGCTGAACGCAGGTTAAGGAGATGCTGTCGGATCATCTGCTGCCTTTCTGCTGCTGGTGAGCTGCCTGCTGTGCTTGTCGTATGTCGTTGTTTTAAAAGCTGGGAGCACATGATGCGTGTCTGCCAAAAGCAATCCAACAACTGCTAGGTTAGATGTCCGTGGACTTGTTTTAATAATAATTCATTACATTTATATAGCGCTTTTCTCAGTACTCAAAGCGCTATCCACACAGGGAGGAACCGGGAAGTGAACTCACAATCTTCCACAGTCTCCTTACTGCAAAGCAGCAGCACTACCACTGTGCCACCTGTGAGGTTTTAAATGATGGCTCACTGCCTTGTCTCGCGTGACATTGTAAAAACAATACTTGTTCTTTATTTCCGGCCCCGGGCGTGGTTAAATCTCTTTCTCGTAGGACGTATAACGCTGCTCGCTTTGTGAAGGGGTGTATCTATCATTTTAAAGCCTGTACAGCTGCTGTCCTTTTTGTCACTTTGTTCGTGTCTCTGCTGCTCGTGTTGTGAAGGGGGTGGGGGTTAGGGTGGCTGAACGCACACAAGGAGAAGTCGTCGGATCATCTGCTGCGAGCTGCGTGTTTTGCTTGTTGCTTGTCATTGTTTTAAGAGCTGGGAGCAAGTTAAAGTGTCTCTCACGGGACTTCAGATTGTCTTCTGAGAAGATCACGTCTCGTCTCCCTACTCTGCCTCCCCAAGATTTTTTTTCATAATAGAGAGATAAGTAAAATATAGCAGTAAACATAATACATATGGTGTATCGTCAGATTCTGTATATTATAGGAAAACATTAAACCAACATTTAGACCTCAATGATGATTGATCAGGTGTTTAGCCCATGTTTTAAGCCTGTGGATATCTATTAAAGTTGAACCTGTTTAGAAGATTAAGTGTAGTTGGGATCAGGGCTGTGGAGTCGGAGTTGAGGGGTCCGAGACAATTTTGGGTACCTGGAGTCGGCAAAAATGTACCGACTCCTAATAAATTTAAATTGTAATGAAAAAAAAAAATACAGCAAGTTCAAATGTCCCATTTCACAAACACTAGTCCTAATTAAATACTTCTCTGGTGTGCGAATAAAGCCCAGTGCATAGTTGTGTTACTACTTGTGTGAAATTTAGCTGAACGATTATACAACCTGACATTCACATATCGTAATCTGGATTATGGTACATTACAAAAATAGTTTTCATTTTATTACAGATCTAATGTGTTTGACAAGTTCTTGTGAGAGTAAACAAGTGTAATGATGTAGGTGGAGGTGTGTGCTATGGCCTGAGGTGTGTGCAGGGGTTCTTTTGTTTAAACTAGCCAATACGGTAGAGAGTCAGCTTCCTAGCCAGTAGTTCTGTGGTTAAATGACGATGTGTATGCTGCCTTCCTTCAATCAACATGGAAAATATATTAGCATATTAAATACAGAGGAGTCAAAGTCATAAGTAGTGGAAACTAAGGAGTCAGAGTCGAAGGATTTATCTTCTGACTCCACAGCCCTGGTTGGGATGACGGAGAGAGTATTTGAACCATACATTTGTTTTACTCCTTGGAAAATTGAACCTGTGACCGGGTGTCAGCAATTGGAATTGAGACTGTAGTGGGTGAGGCCTATCTGAGAGAATACACCCTGCTTTCCATGATACTTGTTATTAAACAGCTATAAGCAGAAAGTCAAACACTGTATTAAGTTGGCAAAAGACCAAAAAGGTAAATGACAGAGAATAGCCCAGTCTGAGCCCTGATCTAAATCTAATTGAAACTTTATTAAATAACTTAGAGGTAATGTTGCACATTATCTTGACAATTTGAAATGAACACAAGCAAATGAGCTGTCATTGCCCAATCTAGCAGTGTTACCTCTCCAGGATATAGTTAGAAATACCGTTACTAACATAGACTTGGGGTTGAAAGCCCAAGCCTCTTCTTGATCCAGTTTCTCATTTTTAATTGATTTTCTCTAAAGATTAACAAATTGACAAAGTTAAAAGAAAGGTAAAGTATTTTAACAAGATACAAATACTGCCCAGAAAAGTGCCCATTAGAGAAATTTTCTGTCTGTTTACGAAAATGTTACTGGCATCAGACACAAAATAGTAGCCAGACCCAGTTAAGCGACAGATCAGGAGTCTCTCTATTATATACAGTAAGCAAAATTGACAGCATAATGTATTTAATGCGCGGTAAGAGGTATGAGGGAACGCAGCTTGAGAGGCACATACTGGAGAAGTCACATGGCTGGGACAAGGACACGTGACAAAGATCCTGAAAGCAGAGGGCGGAGTTAAAACTAATTATGTGACAACACCCTGTGATATACTGGTGGACATTTGTTTAGGTTATTAGTTTTATAGATAGCACAGAAACTGCAGACGTTATTAAAAACTTGTTCATTTGAAATTGCTCAGCTGGAAAGAAGGTACTGGTAAATTGCATGCCATATATAATATAATATATACAGTAATACTAGCAGAATACCCGCGCTTCGCAGCGGAGAAGTAGTGTGTTAAAGAAGCAATGAAAAAGAAAAGGAAACATTTTGAAAATAACGTAACATGATTGTCAGTGTAATTGTTTTGTCACAGTTGTGAGTGATGAGTGTTGCTGTCATATATATATATATACATACACACACACACACACATAAACATATATATATACATATCTATACATATACACATATATATATACACACACATATATACATACATATATATATCTCTACATATATACACATACATATACATACACACATACATACATACACACACATATATATACACAAATACTTATATATACACATACACACACACATATATAAACATATATATATACATATACATACATATCTACATATATACACACACAGCTATTTCGTATCAGTGCAAGACGCTGCTTGTTAAAACGGATAACTCCCGCTCTTACGTGCAAGTCTGCGTGGATATTATGAACTATCGTATTTGTTCAAGTTCTATTTAAATTTTAAATAGAAGGAATTTTTATTTAGTCGACAGAAATATCTTTGGTAGGAATGGTAAAAACAGACAGGAATATTATTCCTGAATAAATCAACTCAAACCTTAAACAACTTATAATATTTTGCTCTCCATAAAAATATATCCTGTCTAAATTATACAAGTTAGAAATAAAGTAAACTTTAAAAGAACAAACATTCAAATTTCTTTACTCTTATGTAATTTTATATAAAAAATAAACTTAGATTTTAAATATCCCAAAAGATTTTGCTCTCCATAAAAATATATCCTGTCAAAATTATACAAATTCAAATATGAACATGCTGCATAACAAAACCTGGAAATATAAATAAAATGTGTTCCTTTCAGCAATAACAAATCAAATCATTCAGTTGTCTTTGCTCATATGTCATTTTAGAGCTGGACGCCTGGCATCTTTTTTTGGCAACAAGTTCGTTT
>JANRMT010062855.1:5067469-5109646 GCA_026402145.1 Polypterus bichir lapradei
AGAAGCTATGAAAAAGATTCATTTCTTACTGCATCAATAAACAGCTCGTCTTCTTCTTTATCTGAGACCTGACACACTGCATGCACGGGTTTTTTTTTTTAACACTGTCTTCCTTTAGCGGGACATTCACTTTTTCCACCGTGTGCTTTGTTTCTGCAGTAGCTGCAGTTATGAATAATATGTTTGTATGTATCAGACGCTTCATATTTTTTTGCTGCCTTTTCAATTGTGTAATTCGGTTTTTGTTCAGCGCTCTTTGGAACTGTTGTTTTTTGTCTGTGCACTGCGTCAGTTCACGTGAGCCGCTCGGTGTACATGCATCGAAGGTTCCCAGCTGTGCTGGTGCCATGTCGTGCTATGTCCATGGCTCGAAGTCCCGGCACTTAAAACTTTCTCTCGCAGTTTCGCTGAGTTTGTGCCAAACACCACCCTGACCATCTCATCTTCCTCTGCATAAGCACAGTCCTTCACCTGTGAATATTTACCCGTGGCAGTGTTTCTATTGGATTGCCGCTGACGGACGGCCTTATATGGGCAGGAACTAAATTACAAACGCTAGCGGCAGCCTGTCTATGAACTTAATTTAAAGTTTAGGTTTACATCGTGCTTTGTTTCCGAAGTAGCAGAACTCACGAATATGGTTGTATATGTCACTCGCTCGCTTCTTATTGTTTCGCTGCCTTCTCAATTATATAACGCATGTTTTCTTCAGCGCTTTTTGGGCCTCTTCCTGGTTTTCTACGTACTGCGTGAGTACGTGGGAGGCGTGATGATGTCACACGAAACTCCGCCCCCACGGGTTTCACGCTTATCTCCATTACAGTAAATGGAGAAAAACACCTTCCAGTTATGACCATTACGCGTAGAATTTCGAAATGAAACCTGCCCAACTTTTGTAAGGAAGCTGTAAGGAATAAGCCTGCCAAATTTCAGCCTTCTACCTACACGGGAAGTTGGAGAATTAGTGATGAGTCAGTCAGTCAGTCAGTCAGTCAGTCAGTCAGTGAGTGAGTGAGTGAGGGCTTTGCCGTTTATTAGTATAGATAATACAGTATATAACAATAGAATGACGATAAAAAAGGTTTAGAAACAGAATAGGCTCAACTGGGTACCAGAATTGTTGGTTTATATGTTTGTTTTTAATTGAATTTGATAGCTAGACCCTTAATTCTAGTCTAGTGCAGGGCACACGCTTACTTAGTCATCTGTCGGCTTTCAGTCCAGCTAATACTAGTTAATGAGGAGCCACGGTTATGTTTTGGCAGTACCAGAGATATGATTAGAGACAAATTAATGGATATTAGGAGAGTCTTTAAATTCAGGGCTATCTTGGATTTACCAATATAATGAATCAGACATTGCATACAGTTGTAAATGTTATTAAAGTTTGTTTTTTTTTCCCTCAATATGTTTGAAATGAGATATATAGTAATAAAATGTACTTCTGCCTAGCAGTTTCTTTAGCTGGGTTTCAGTACCAGCCTGGTTGCACTCTGCGTGATGTTTGTATGCTGTGCCCATGTCTATGCTAATTCTTCCTCTAGACATTCTGGTTTTCCTCCCACATCCCAAAGATATGCAAATTAGCTTCATCTCTGATTGTAAATGATGTGTGGATTAAAAGCCAGAAGTCTACATGACCATCATCATCAAGTCCTTCCGTGAGAACCCTAAATACAAAGAGGACTGTTTCATTTATGTTAGGTAGAATGCCCATAGGGGGCTGGGCGGTCTCATGGCCTCGGGACCCCCTGCCGATTTTATTTTTTCTCTCCAGCCATCTGGAGTTTGTTTTTGTTTTATCTTGAAATCAACTGGGCAAACAAACTGAGGAAGCATGCACCATAAATTAAAAGACCCATTGTCCGCAGAAATCCGCAAACCAGCGAAAAATCCATGATATATATTTAGATATACTTACATTTAAAATCCGCGATGGAGTGAAGCTGTGAAAGTCGAAGCGCGATATAGCGAGGGATCACTGTACTGCTAGGATAACTCCATTGGAATTCAGCAGGTTAAATTTCATTGCTATTTCATTGTAAACCAAGGTGCTGTCAGTGTTTCCAGTCATTATCTTCTCTAAATGTACTTACAGCATGTGGAAGTTTAGAGGGCAGGGGGCTGAGGTTACAGAACGCCACAGTTCAAAAGTCCCAGGGTTGAGCAGAATTACTGTTGATGCTCCAGTTTGTTTGGGGTTCAGTGGTGGTAGGTTATGAAGTCCCAGGATGTGCAGTAGCCGTAACTGTTTATAACCTTAAGATGATTATTGTTGTGATCAAAGAAAGCAATCAATATTTAACTGGTAGCTTTGCCCTCCTGTGCTAGAAGTCTCCGGAAATCAAGAACTGTCTTGGTGTTTCTCCTTGCGGGCCCCAAGAACTACTTTTTTTCCACAAGCTGACACAACTTAACAGTGAAAGCAAAAGGAAAGCTGTATAATATGTACCACCTGAAAAGGAAAACAGCCATACTAATTTTAAGTAGAAGTAAAATATATTTGAAAGAACAATAACTCACAAGCAGGTGTCATATACAAGTACAAAGCTTTTGAAATATGTTGACAACAGTGACCTATTGAGTAAGCAGTGAACCACCTGCCTCAACCCTAATAAAAGAAAATCTACCTGACTGATTAAGTTCTTTTTATTCATCCATTTTTTTGACCCACTTATCCCTAATCAGGTTTCCTGAGCGCTGCTTTGTCCGATGCAGCAATTGACCCTGAACACCACCTTAATCTGTTGTAGGGTAACAACCATAATGGGCCGATTGTCTATTTTCTTAACCTGATGAGGGGGTTTGGCAAGACCTGTTCTGTCAGCCTTAGACAATAGATAGGTACAAGCCTGGATGGGGCCCTATATGCATTCATACAGACTCCATTTATAATTTTTTTATAATGTGCTATACTGTGTGAATGTTAGGTTGCCAGTCCAGGGCTATGGGGAGAAGACCGGAATATCTGGCAGGGCCCAGAAGTGTTTTTAAGCCCAGTCTCCTGGAGCTGGCAGGCACCGGTGCTAACTCAGTTTTATATATAATAATTAATTAGATTATATAGCAGTTTTCTAGCAACTCAAAGCGCTTGACATAGATAGATAAATAATGTGATCAACAGGGGGTGACACAGAGCCCCAAACCCCATACATGAATGCACAGACAAGTCCTGGATTCAAAATGAAGGTTTTTATTGTAAAGAAATACAGCCATACACCAATAACAAACCATTCTACTTCTTTCTTCTCCCCAATACTCCTCCCAGATGAGTGTTGCCTTTCTCATCTCCGACGCGTCTGGATACGGCAGTACTGTTCATTTTATTGGAGACCTGGGAGTACTTCTGGTGCCAGGGCATTGCCCTTTGGAATCTCTTCTGTGAACATACAGTAAACCCATAAAGTAGGGTGTGTAACTCCTTGTAGCACCCCCTGGTGGCAACTCAGCAGGGCTGCCCCACTGAACTACAATTCCCAGCATTCCCTGCAGATGTCTGAATGGGTACTGAAGCCCAGGGTGTTCATTCAACCACCACTTTTTTTATTGAATTTTTTTTTATACTGACAAGCAAAAAATCACTTCTGTTACTTTTTTGGTGATAGTCAAGTTAAATGTAAGGTTTTCTGCAGTCCAACTTGGCACTGTGGAAATGACTCTAACTGGCAAGCATTAACAATGAAACAAGTACCGTATATACTTGCGTATTGTCACAAACTTGATCACGAGCCATAGCAAGGTTTGGGGCTGCTAAATTGCAAACAAAAAGATAGCACTGGTGTGCACAAATCAGAGTCCCAAACAGAACTGAGGGAATAGAGGAAAGGTGGAGGCTTTTAAAGGTCAGGATAGGAAGTGACGTCAAAAGGGCAGGGATTGGAAGGGTCTTCAACCATAGGCTCGGGCCCAGACATGACATCAGTGGGGCCGGAACTGGAAAGGCCTTCATCTATAGGATCGCACCCGGAAGTGATGTCACCAGGGCCAGGTGGAATTCTCCATGAACGGTCTGCAGGGAAGCAAGAAAAAGAATCAGTCCACTCTGCCCTATCCTGGTCTGATTCAGAAGCCCTTTAGCTGCCTCCCATGTGCACGTGTGTGACAGTATAAGTTATAAAATCAGACCCTGACTTAATATGCTCGTTCAAAAATGCGACACATTTTTTTTTTTTTTTTACCTCTTCTTGCCTCCTCTAATCTCGCACCAGTTTCTCAGACACATCAAATTTTGTTGCAGCAGCGCAGTTACCAATTTCTTTCGCCACTTCAACGACTTTTAATTTAAACCAAGCTTCATATTTTCTTCTGATTGAACACTTCATCATAGATCAGGGATGCTCTTACGATAAAAGTGTATCAGGGTGTGAGATACAAAAAAACACAAATCAGTGCAAATGTTGCTTCGGAATAATTCGGGTATCACTGTGTGGTCACGTAGGCACAATACATAGAAAAATAAAGGGCGTGTGCTCCGTGGTGACTCTCTCAGGTAGGCGTTAGCATATCGTAATCTCTTGGACCAATAGCGTGAGTTTTCCACATTCGACTTATATGACCGACATTATAAAATACCAGGAATTATGCGGTAAAATCAGGCCTCGACTTATCCGCAAGTATATATAGTAACTAAGTTCAGGACCCCTGTGTGGCCTTATTTGATTAACATGCCATAGTTAGATAGATACTTTATTAATCCCAAGGGGAAATTCACAATTTTTTTTTTTTTTTCCACAAATAGTTTGTGTTGCATGTACCCATTTTCCATTTTATCAATCAACTTGCTATTGAGCAGTTATTTTACTTAATCAGTAATTGCCAAAGTGAAGCACTTATTTTACAACATGAATCCATGGTCCAGTAACACTGAATGCTGACTGCTTGATAAAGACCATTTTTCTGACTAATCTGTTAATAAAAGATTGTGTAATTGGGGAGGGTAAGTGAGGATTAAAAAGTAAATTGAGGAAAAGTTCCCATTGTGGAGGTTACCAAGTTATCGTTTTAAACATTTGAGTAATTCTGGCTTTGTTTTCTTTACGTTTTCTTGTTTTCATCGTGTAGTGCCTAGGATATCTTTAGAGAACTAAAACGATCCTGCTGTAAAACTGTATATTTTATTTCATTTTTTTTTTTTTTTGCTTGTAGTCAATGGCTGAATTAAACTTCTGCTCTGCAATTGCTCTGTCCTGGGTATGACGTTAATCTGCAAGCAGGTCCACCAACTTTCGGGGGAAACTTGGGAGTTGGTGACAGGATTGGCACTCTAGACACTGTTAAAAAAAATAAACAAAAAAACCTCACACTGTTGCAATGGGGTGCTGAGGCTTCACCTGATACTCGGGTCCCAATCCAGGGGGTCCGTCATGTGGTGGGTGCGCCAACACGCTGTCAGCGCCTGCTCCCAACTTCACTGCAGTTACACTTCTCTCTTATTTTTTTAGGTGTCTTTCCCAGCCCTATGCAATGGCATGTAGCAATTCCAGGTCACTCTCCACAAATGGATTCACAATGAAAGCTCAGCTTCAGATAACAGGTGAGCTAATCGTATTGAGTTTTTCCTGCTGCTTCTCTACTTCCTATCGAGTCTTTTTAAATTAATTTAAACTGAATGGCATTGTAGATGGTGTCAAAGCCTCATACTTTGTTTTTGAGGCTCTCATTTTTCATTTCAAATACTATTTGATTAATTTTTATGTGCAAGTTAAGGACCACTGTAAACAGAAATGCCCTCTGCTTGTTTTTAATAGTCTTAATCCTGGCAAAATAATCCAATTAGTTGTTTTAGTTACTAGCTTTACCAAAAATACTTTGCACTCAGGCTTCAGTGCATTCTTCTATTCTGTAATGAAGCATCTTCTCTGGGCACAGAGCTTCATTGCTGCATTTTATTTTTCCCTCAACAAGTGTATTTCAGTTAGATATACAAAATGCAACAAACTTTTTATATGACTTAACCAACAGTGATAAAAATTGTATTTTATTATTTTAACATTTTGAGGACTACAAAAAGTGTATTTTGTGTTTTTTTTCATAACTAACCAATGTTCTTTTTAATTTTGCCCCATAAAAAATCTTGGTTACTTAATTTTGGACTCTGTGCTGAATTCTTTGTTTCCAAATAACTCGCCCCACTGTATGTTTGTCACAATTAGCCCACATGTAGGAAGGTGCAATTTTGTTTAAAGGTTAAGTTTGGTATTTTTTCAAATCAAAGTTATTTTTTCATGTGAAATTGTGTTCAAAAGTGAACCTTTTTTTTTTTTATATAAAACTAGGGGGCAAAGCCTCCTGCTTGCTTCACTTTGCTCGGCCATCAACCCCGTCCCCCCAGGGCGCACTTCGCACCAGCCTCTTCGCGTCTGTGAGGGAGGGCTGAATGCTTGCTAAGGAAATGCGAACGGATCAGCTGCTTGCTTGCTGCTGCCGAGCTGCGTGTTCTGCTTGTCGTGCTGCGCGTCGATCATTTAAAAGCTGTACAGCAGCTGTCGTTTTTTTTTCTCTCTGCTTTGTCTCGTGGGACGTTAAAGTGTCTTCAAAGAAGATCCCGTCTCGACTCAAGTTTTTTTAATTATAGTAGAGAGATTTTATTGTGATCGCAACATACGGCACAATTCTTTGCAAATTATACTTGAAACGTTGTACCAACACAGTTTGTTCCAACACTGCTTTTATAAAGTGTGAATAAGGCGTTATATAGGCGCCCGACCTGGCATGTGTTCAATAAACAAAGTTTTATTTTTCTCTTCAGCCGTGGGGCACGACTTCCCCGTGTCCCACAGGCCCAACACACTTCAACTCAACACAACCCAAACCAAACCAATTCTTCCTCTGACGGCACCACCACTCCTCTCAGGCAACCTTCTTCTCTTCCTCCCGATTCTGGCTCCTGAGTGGTGGCTGCAGGCTCTTTTTGTAGCCCTCCCAGAAGTGCTCCAGGTGGTAATTGGCCTAATTAGGCTGCACTCTAGCCCACAAAGGCTCATTAAGCCATGCAGCTCCTCCGGGTGGAGGCCATGGAGCCCAACAGGTCTGAGTCCTGAAGTCCCACACCTGTGGCCCCGATGTAACCCAGGAGGGCTGCCACAAAGCATTCCGGGGGACGTAGAGTGCATCCCATGGCTGCTCCCCCAGATCCAGTGTTGAAGGGGCGTCCCGGCCGCCTGTCACAACAGGCAGAGAGTTTGAAAGTAATCAACAAAAGTTGGGACACCTGTAGGAATTGTTTGCATCCACTTTCAAGGCTTAATTAAATTCAATTGCTGAAGAAAAGCTGTAAGTTGTTAACAATCACATGTTCCCTCATAGAGGCGTTTTGTGTGTTTCAGAAAATGCCATTTTTCAGTTTTTTTAATCTAAGTTTTTTTTTAAACTGTGGCAGTTTATCATTTTCACAGTAGCAATCACAAGATCTGTCCTCAGCAGATTTTTTCCTTATATCCTTGTGAATTCCCAAATGCTCCCAAGGCTAGCTAAGACATGATACCACCACCATGCTGTGGGTCTGCCCCTGGGTCTCAGTGGCCTACACCTCTGGAATTATGTCATTACTACAGTATTACAATGTATTCATGTATTTTTGTTTACAGTAATCTCTGCTAAATTAAAAGAAAACAAAAAGAACTGGTTTGGACCCAGTCCCTACGTGGAAGTAGAAGTTGATGGGCAGTCCAAAAAAACTGAGAAATGTACCAACACTCACAGCCCAAAATGGAAACAGTCCCTTACTGTGTAAGTTTTATCTTACCATTTTATTCTGCTTGGTAAACAGAGATGAGAGCTTACTTGAGAAGTGTTTTCTCTGAGATGTATTATAATTACAAACTAGTTTTTGTGTGCTTACAATAACCTTTCTAATAATTCAGGTTGGTTAATTAAAATTTTTTTATGTGTGTTTCTGTCTATCTGTTAGTGTCTTGGTTGGTCTGTGTGCACCTCTCTATAAATTGCGATTATGAATCAGGATTCATTTCTTTCTTGGAAAACCAAGTTGAGAACATGAATGGATGGAATTGTTTGACTAATTTAATGCTTCTTAACATCCTTTTTTGTTTAAGTTCTATTATTTTACCCCATTTTTACAGCTGCTTTTCTATCATAACGATTATTTTTTCCTTTAATTTCACAATCTGCTGTTTTACTCTTAGCTTAAATAACACTTAAACAGTTTTGCAAAGTAAATTAGAATGGAATTGTGTGATAACAAGGAGAAACTTTTTTCCCCTAAAAAGTACATAAAACAAATAGAAGACAACAAAATAAATGTATTTGCTCACACTTTTTGATTAAAAATGCTATAGAAATGCAGTTTTTTTGCTTTATGTCATGTGTAAAAAGCACTGAAACGTATTTTTTCTATCTGTTTCTACTAGAATTGTAACTCCTTTTAGTAAGTTAATCTTCAGAGTATGGAGTCATCAAACATTAAAATCTGATGCATTGTTAGGAATGGCGACACTGGATATCTGTGAAATCCTTAAGTCTAACAATATGAAAAGTAAGTATCTTGCATTTTTTTGCTTAAAAGCAGACATTAACAGTAGTAAAGAGTTTTCCCAATGCTCAGTGTGTTTTATACAGTAAATGTAGGCAATGCTGTCTAATGCTGAAGATTGTGTACGATTATCTTTCTACAGTCCAGAGCTATACTACTTGTTTTAGTTCTATAAATGTCAATGTCAAATTTATTTATGTAGCACATTTAAAACAATATAGGAATGCTGTGGCCAAAGTGCTTTACAATAATAGAATGCAGTAATCCCTCCTCCATCGCGGGGGTTGCGTTCCAGACCCCCCCGCGATAGGTGAAAATCCGCGAAGTAGAAACCATATGTTTGTGTGGTTATTTTTATATATTTTAAGCCCTTATAAACTCTCCCGCACTGTTTATAAATATTCCCCGCAGAGTTAAACAGCATAATCCCTTTGTATTCTCTTAGATATTAGGTAAGATTCATTGAAATTATGTATATAAACACACTGTTTATATACAGTAAAACCTAAATATTATTTTAAAGATATTGAGTGTCTCCGATATCACATATGTTACAGCCATTACGATAGACAGGTCACCAGCAATAAATACGTACAATGCAAGAAAAATAGTATACAGTAAATGTGTGTACAGTGACACTAAACGTACATACATGTACTAAGCACTGTAAGAAGAAAATTAATTATGGTTACTCACCAACAATGACACGATGACTTGTCCGATAACAATGAGTTTAATTTTACTGCACAACAAAGGAGAGTGTTACAGCCCTTGTAAAGGAGCCACTTCAGGCGATTGTGTAGCACTGCCGTTGTTCTTCTGGCAGTCTTCAATCCAAATCCCTAAAGCAGATTCCATCCAGACTACTGCCTTATTAAATCCATTTACAACTCGTTTTGCACCCTGGTTAAAAGGACGCTGCAGCCGTAGATCTTATATTCCTTTCCTACTTTTTAAATAAAAAGAATCGTAGCCTTCAACAAATCCAAAACGTTTACCTTTTCGGCAATCATTAACATCTTCTTCTTGCGCTTGGGCACGACACCTGAAGCAGTAGCAGATTGTTTTGGAGCCATAATGAAGGGCTTGACTATGCACAAAGATAAACACTAAAGAGCACAACTCTTTACACAGCGAAACACGTTGATGCTGAATGAGCGAGACGAGACTTCCTGGTTAAAACTGCATTCAGCACGCAGGAGCTCAACTGCGTGCTCTGATTGGTTAGCTTCTCAGTCAGGAGAACTTAACTGCGTGCTCTGATTGGTTAGCTTCTCAGCCATCCGCCAATAGCGTCCCTTGTATGAAATCAACTGGGCAAACCAACTGAGGAAGCATATACAGGAAGTAAAAAGACACATTGTCCGCAGAACCCGCGAAGCAGCGAAAAATCCGCGTTATATATTTAGTTATGCTTTCATATAAAATCCGCGATAGAGTGAAGCCGCGAAAGTCGAAGCGCGATATAGCGAGGGATTACTGTAAATGAAAAACATACAATTAACATGAATAACATAAATAGAAATAAATTAAATGAAACAGAAATAAAATAAATAATAAACAGAAGTAAGATTACATAATCACAATGAGGAAACCATCAGTATTACTGAAGGTCACGGAATGCAAGTGAATAGAAATGAGTCTTTAATCTCGTTCTGAATTGTAGACGACTCCTTTATCTGATGAGGTAAAGAGTTCCACAGATGAGGTGTCACAGCTGTCCCCCTTAGTTTGACACTCGGTACGAGGGACAACAAGAGACAACTGACCAAAAGATCTAAGCACTCTGGATGGCTGGTGTAAAGCACACAATTCAGATAAATAGGCAGGAGCGAGCCCATGTAAAGATTTAAAAACTAGCAGCAAGATTTTAAAACCAATTCGAAACCTGACAGGCAGCCAGTGTAAAGAAGCAGCAGTATTCTGGACCAACTGTAACTTGCGGATCAGAGATTTGCTAATCCCAGAACACAGCGAGTTGCCATAATCAAGGCGAGAGAAGATAAAAGCATGAGCAGCTTTCTCAAGATCCCTAGAAGATAAAAAAGGCTTGATCTCACCTAATAGACGAAGCTGGAAAAAGCAACTCTTGACTGCAGAATTTACTTGTTTCTCAAAAGAGAGGTTACTGTCAAAGATGACACCAAGATTGTGGACTTCCATCCATCCATCCATTTTCCAACCCGCTGAATCCGAACACAGGGTCACGGGGTCTGCTGGAGCCAATCCCAGCCAACACAGGGCACAAGGCAGGAACCAATCCCAGGCAGGGTGCCATCCAGGATCTTAGTTCAGACAGACAGTTGTGCAGTTGATTCATTGCAGAGTTGCAGATGGGAATATAAACCTATGTATCATCAGCATAGCAGTGAAAATAAAATTACATTTCCTAAAAATAACTCCAATAGGGTGAAGGCATATAGAGAATAAGATAGGACCTAAAATGGATCCCCGAGGAACACCATATTTAAGAGGAACAGTAGACAAAAAAGAGGAATTTAAAGTCACTGAAAGTGTCTACCAGTTAGATATGACCTGAACCAGTTAAGAGCAGCCCCTTTAAACCCAATAAGATGTTCAAGCCGCAACAGCAATATCTCATGGTTGATAGTGTCAAAGGCAGCGGACAGGTCAAGGAGGACAAGGACTGCAGCGCCGCCTGAGTCAGTAATAATAGAGATGTCATTGAATACTTTCAGTAGGGCCGTCTCAACACCGTGATAACCCCTAAAGCCAGATTGGTAGATCTCAAATAAATTATTGGAGTTAAGGTGATCAACCAATTGATTATAAATAATTCTTTCTAATATTTTAGCCAGAAATGACAATTGGGGAAACCGGGCGCAAATTGGCTAAAACTCCAGGATCTAAGTCTGCCTTTTTTTAGACAGGGACGTACCACAGCATGTTTAAAAAATGGCTAGTAAAACATAAAGTGTCCTGGTTTGAGTAAATGCAAATAGACCACAGCAGCCATACCACATGCACTCCCGAACAGGTAATCCGCCTGAAGCTAAGCTTGTTCAGGCCAAGCCAGTACTTGGATAGGAGAGCATTTAGGGAATGCTAAGGTTGTTGCTGGAAAAGGTGTTGGAGAAGCAAGTAGGGGGAGATTACCCTGTAATCTGTGTCTGGATCCCAATGCCCCAGTGCAGAGATGGGGGCACTGCTGTAAAAATGACACCATCCTTCGGATGAGAAGTAAAAGTGAGGTCTTGCCCTTCTGTGGTCATTAAAGATCCCTGGGCATTCTTCATAAAGAGCAGGGTGTATACCGATGTCCAGAATAAATTGTCCTCCATGGCCTAGTCATTCTGAACCCATAACCATTTCTTTTTTGTTTGTGCAGTGATGCATTTTTTCAAAATTCTAATACACATGATCACTTAAATTACCCATTCAAACATAATAAACATTACCCACACCTTCATTTTTATAGTAAGATTGACTGCTACAGAAAAGGGTGGCAAAAGGCAGGGAAACAGCTCTACAAAGAGAGAAAGAGGAAATGTAGTGGAATTAAGGCTGCAAGTTAACATACAAGCATGGGAAGAAGGGCGCCGCTATAGGGATTTAAGCCCTGTAAATGTAATCGGTGTCTTGGAAGAGCAAACAAGACCATTATGAGAGAGAAAAATACGTAATTGTTCCCTCTTAGATCGGGGTGTCCAACTCTGATCCTGGAGGGCTACCATGGCTGTAGTTTTCTCTATCTGCCATTTTCTTTATCAGTGACCAGTTTCTGCTGGTAGTGGACTCCTTTTCCCTTCATTTTAATTGCTGTATTTTTAAGACTTGGTTTTCTGAATTGATTTTTTCCTTAAATGGGCACCCAAGCAGAAATGAGATGTTGAAGCGAGCCATCACATAGCCAGCTACATCGAGGCCCAAAACTCTCATCTAATTTCACTTCAGCTAGTGTGTTTTTTTTTTTTTTTTTTTAAAAGTAGAAGCCGATTCTTGTTGTTAATTAAACTTGCTATTTGATTCCATGGCATGATTGTGCTTTTATTCTGCCTCAGCAGACCTTTCCAAAACAGGTTGATTTTATTTTTTCTAAGACATCTGTTAAAGTGTTTTGTGGACCTGAGCAAGTTGACATTACTAAGAACATCGCCTTTCTTTATTTTCAGATATTGTATGATGAGCACAGATTAGCTGGTTATGTGTTGGCTCATTTTGTATCTCATTATTGTTAATTAACAAAAAAAGAAAAAAATGGAGGATTATGGGTCTTAAAAAGCAAGTGAAGTGGTCATTAATTACGTAAATGTTTAAAAACTAAAACCTCTGCGGTGGGCTGGCACCCTGCCTGGGGTTTGTTTCCGGCCTTCCGCCCTGTGTTGGCTGTGATTGGCTCCGGCAGACCCCCGTGACCCTGTAGTTAGGATATAGCGGGTTGGATAATGGATGGATGGAACTAAAACCTACAGCCAGGTTATCCCTCCAGGGTTGGAGTTTGACACCTCTGTCTTAGATACTAGCAGAAAGGTAAATTCTACAACATTTGGTGACAGAGGACGCCTTATCCTGTTGCTGAGAGTAAATGAGAAGCCACAGAGGGTTTGTCAGTCCTTTTAAATGGCTGCTAAATGATAGGGAGCTGCACTTAGTGTTTTGTCAGGAGAGATTGGCAGCATGTGCCTTTTTAAGAGGAGGGGCTCAGGGTGCAAGAATGCCTGGAACTGCTAAGGAGATTTTGTTTAGCCTAGTATCTTTGTATGTGAAGAAAGGTCAAAAATAACAATATCGCATAAAAAAAGTAATATAGAGCTTCAGTGTTTTGAAACAGAGATATTGCAGGCCCAAATATCACTTGTTGTGCAAAAACAATAGCATATTGGACAAGGCTTTGAATACTTTTGCAGTTCACTTTGCATTTTTTAATATAGCTATTTCTAAAAAAAAATGCTGACTTTTATAAACCTGAAAGTCTGTTTAAAAATGTTGAGTGTGTGGACCTGTTACTTATCTGCTCTTTTGATCATGTCTGTTAATGGATCCATCGCCAAAGCAAATTTAGGACTTGAGTAATTTAGTCATTTGTAAAGCACATGTTAAGCATTAGTGATGCTTCCTTCTTTGCCCATGACTGTTTCACCTTTCATACCATTTGGGTTATCCTGTGTGACCTGATCTAATTGTGTCCTGGACAACAGAGAACATGAGGTAGAGATCATACTTCAGGGGAAACTGTGACACGTAATGACTGGAGCAATTTAAAGTTTGTCATTTTCTTTGCATGGAAATTAGAACAAGTACATGATCACAAAATACTATGCATAGGCTGATTCATATTTATGGATCGTTTTGCTGCTGTGCTAGGAAAAACAAGACGGATGAGAAAGCAAAAAATGCAGCCTTTATTGGTTTGCAGGGGTACAATTTATCTGCCGATACTCCTCTTGTTCCTGATGTTCTTGACAGCCCCATTTCAGCTAACAGGAAGGATGATGGTGACATCTAGTGGCTAAAATGTGTGCTTCTCTCTATATTGGAAGATTAACTTCAAAAATAACAGTAGTTATACGTCAGTTATTTTTCACTTTTGTGCTGTGTATTCATTTGCCCTGCAAACTTATGTTGTTAAATGAAATGTACAGTAATTAAAATTAAAAAAAAATAATCTCCAGCAGTAGCACCAGTGGTGGTCAGTGAAACACCAGAAACGAAAGCTTTATAACTTCACAAATGTAGTGAGAAGTCAAGCAAAATGACACCTTTTTATTGGCTAACTAAAAAGAATACAATATGCAAGCTTTTGAGGCAACTCGGGCCCCTTCTTCAGGCAAGATGGTGTAACGGCCAACCCCTTAGGCAGCCGGCAGCTACACTACCAAGACCTGTGGCCTGGATGAATTACTGAGGCCAACTTACATATACCAACCCATACCTCTAACAAATAATATTTTCCCCTCAATCGACGGTTTAAACACAAGCACACAAAAGCAGATATGTAAAATAGGTGTATAAGTATATTAAATGAAACACAATAACAAAAAATGCAAATTCCACACATAGAAAATATATATATAGACTAGCTGATTACCCAGTGGCTTCGCTCACTGAGTGCAAGGGAAAAAAACATGTAGTATATAAATTATTAAACAATAAAACATGAACATGTAAGAAGTAAAGATACATTGAGCAGTACTGGAGTGTTTTCGGGTAAAGTACATTTTAAAGGCGCTATAACACAACAGGTAAGTAGCACTAACTGCAGCTTAAATGTATTTGCATCATCTCTCGGTAGCAGATCCCTTGTGAAAGGCGCTACACGACCGTTGTGGTATAGAAATTACATTTTCTATGTGATCCTGCAAATTTCTGCCTGACAACCTTGCACTACGTGCCTGTGATTTAAGAGAAAAATTATTCTGAGAAATGTGGACGCTGCCCTAAGTCCAAAACTTAACATGAAGAGGTCGGTACATCTTAGATGTAAACCCTCCACCTTCTTAAAAGAATTCATCACAAAAGCAACCTTGAATGTTGCGGGGACTTAGTGACCTGAACTCACCTTAAGGGACAGTAAGTAGTTGTGCAGCGCAATTTACAAAGAGTGTTTTGCTTCGATGGCGCCGATCACACTCATTCAGAAAGATTTCCACTCTCCCAGGAGCCGACGGGGCACTCAACGAGTCACAAACAGTGCGAGAAGAGAGAGGACGCTGCCCGAAACTGCGAAGCACTCGACCCAGCTGAGCAGCCCGACATTCCGCGCCTCTGAGCGTCCACTTTGTTCTCACGACCCCTCGCCGCTGAAGGTGGTGTCGTCTTCACATTGTTTACACCTCGGCGCAGTTAAAAAGTAGAAAGACTCAAAGCTGTTTTCCTCATCTCTTCTATCAAGTACTGGCAATTAAAAAAAAAAAAAAAAAAAGTTATAATGTGGCAGTTTCCGCCACAGTGATGTGGACGAATAAATAAAACTTCTCTGTTAGAATGCGCGTGGCGGCGGACGGCTCAGCGCTGTAGTCCAGAGAGGAGGGCTGGGGGAGGGCGATGCGGGGTGCACTTCTGTGGGATAGATCGGCGTGTTTGTGTTTACTTCTTTTCAATATCAGTAAAATAACTCTCACACCAATAACAATTCGTAAAGACTATATAAAAATGGCATCCACAAACGAAGTGATTAGTTCCTGTATTATAATATGTTCTGTGGTCATACGTAATTTCTTTTGAAACGCGAAAATAATTTTATTTATATATAGATATGTATATCCCTCCACCAAAGCAGCAAAGTCAAAACATCATATATACAATAACAAACCCTCCCTTGCCCCTGTAATGTATAACAAACTCAAATAACAATAATGAATGAATACTGAAATGGAAATGAACATGAACTTGAGTTCGGGTATATTACTGTCCTGAATACTGATGACTGATCAAGAAAAAATGGATGTGTTTGAATCTCCCGAATAAATGGAACAATCTCACTGTATTTCCTCGGCGTATGGTGGATAATGAAGTCCAACCCCAGGGTTTCTGTCAATGATTGAGCTGTAGTGAATCCAGCGGAATGAGAAACAAACTGGTTACAATGCGCGATGTGAAAAATAGCAGGAATTGATGATCTGTTGTCGTTAAATGAAATCTCCGTCTTTCTCCTTCCTCCTCCCTCCTCCTCTTTCCCTCCTGATCATTTAAATAGTAAAGAGCCGGATGTAACTGAATGTGAACAGGTGCGTTCCATCCTGGGGCTCCCTCATCCGTCCCCTCTGCACTTACGGGGACAACCTTCACTGACGTACACATAACAAACAGTAAATGGGACAATAAAAATAACATGCACTCAGCACACACATTGAATACATTATTACTATGTAGCCCCGTTACAATGGAATCATTACTTCTTGCCTAAAGAAGGGGCCTGAGCTGCCTCGAAAGTTTGCGTATTGTAATCTTTTTAGTTAGCTAATAAAAGGGGTCATTTTGCTTGACTTCTCACTACATTTGTTAAGCTATAAAGCTTTCGTTTCTGGTGTTTCACTGACCACCACTGGTGCTACTGCTGGAGTTTTCAAATTGGTTTTAAAATCTTGTTGCTAGTTTTTAAATCTTTACATGGGCTCGCTCCTGCCTATTTATCTGAATTGTGTGCTTTACACCAGCCATCTAGAGTGCTTAGATCTTCTGGTCAGGTGTCTCTTGTTGTCCCTCGTACCAAATGTCAAACTAAGGGGGACAGCTGCTGCTCCTCGCCTGTGGAACTGTTTACCTCATCACATAAAGGGAGTCGTCAACAATTCAAAACGAGATTAAAGACTCATTTCTATTCACTTGCATTCCGTGACCTTCAGTAATACTGATGGTTTCTTCATTGTGATTATGTAACATTACTTCTATTTATTATTTCACTTTGGCCACAGCATTCCTATGTGGTTTTAAATGTGCTATATTAATAAATTTGACATTGACATTTATATATTCTTTTGCACTAGCCAATTTGTAAAACTGTTCTGACAATAATGATGCAACAAATATATTTACCAATACTAAAAAGTACTGCTTGTGTCAGGGTGAGAAAGAAAGCATTCATCTGTTAATATAGTTTGTTTCACAAAACAAAATGTGCTCTTGCTGCACTGTTTTCTGGGCACTTTTAGCTGAAAGAAGTGGAGATCAAAAAGGAGCTGTTAACTTGGACATGGTCATGGTCATGGGGATGGGTGGTTAAAACAGGATTGGAGAACAAGGTCAAGCGAGTGAGACAGGAGTGGAGAGTCCCTGCCGGAGCACTGTGAGATGGAGCAGTGGAACTGAAATGCAGCCTACCTACCAGGGAGACTTAAGTTTGGACGCTGTGGAACTAATGGTCTTTTAAACGGCTCACTCACCCCCTTTTTATGTGTTTCCTTGCGTACCACCTGACAGCTGATCGCATACCACACTGGCTAATAGCTAGTCTAAACTATATTGTCACAGGGACACATTCATGCAACAATTTAAGACCATTTTCAGTTGTGTTTATTCAAAAACTGTATGAGGAAATTGAAAGTCAGTCGTAAAAACTGGCATTGGATTTTTATTTATTTATTTTTTTTAAAGATTGTCACAATCACAGGATTGCTGCAGCCCATCAAGTGCAACCTGGTGGTGGTACAGCCTCTAGTGTGAAAACCACTGACATATAACACTCACAAAGAGAAAAACATGTACAGAGAAAAGCAGCGGCATTATTTGAAATGTCATCAGCAATGAATATATTCAGCAGTAGCTGTATATTGTTATAAATCTACATTTTTGAATGTGAATGATTACTTTAACTGTATTTGAAAGGTGCTGTATAAATAAAATGTATTATTATTATTATGCTTATTTTTTTTAATTTTCTGGACTGCTTTTATTAGCAGCCAAGAAAAATAACCAATGCATTGGCTTGTTTTTAGTTTCAGAGGTTGTTCAGACCTTAATGCTTTGCACAGATAAAGATCCTGCTGAGATAGTAGGAGATCTCTCCGTTTGTTTGGATGGACTCACCGTGGATCCTGAAATGTTTGCCTCTGTGGAAAATGGTATTGAAAGTAAGTACATAGTGTTTCAAGGCTTTAAGAAATCAAGTCAGCAACACTGGAGTTACAATTCTTAAGTGGGATGTTCAAGTACGAGGGCATAAAAATACAGAATACTATTTAGATGTTTTAATCCCAGCCTGAGTTTGAGCTGATAAAATCTGCATGCTTATATAAGGAGTGGATGAATCCAATCAAGGCTTCATAACAATTATTTTACCTGTTCAATATTCTTTTGTTAGTTTTTTTCAAACTAGTGTTTTACTTTGCAGTATAGTAGAACTACAGGGTACTTTAAAGTTGTTTGAGCTGTCACTGTTTCTGATGTGAAATGTCCCATGCTTTACCTATACTCCACATGAAAGTGTATAACTCAAAGAAAGTCATTTTGGTTACCTAGAGGCCATCCACTGTATCTTTTGAAAATGCCAGTTTTTACCTGCTGCTACGAAAGGGTGGGTCTGTGGCGCCCTAAAGATTTTATCTGTAAAGCAGACTTGTATAATTGAATATGTGCACTGCAGCATCCCTTACTGTCAAAACGCTTATAAGCAACGCCCTGCTATTCTCCAGCCTTGTTCTAAAATCTGGGTTTGTGACCTGTTTTTCTAACCAACAGCCTTTAATTGTCATTAGTAGTGACTGATTACAGTTGGTAACAGAACATTAGCACACTGGGTAAGCTAGAAGCAGAGGGCAAGATACAGGATCATTTAACAGCAAGCAAATGCTAAAGATTTCTAATTGTAAGGCTCTGTGTATAAAAGTGAAATTGAGCTTTGAGCTGTCAATTTTTCAGTTAACTAAACTAGCTTGTGATTTAATTGTCAAATTGCATATGCTCACTCTTGCTGTGTCACTGTTCAAAATCAGATTTTTCTCCACCAGAGCACTTAAGTTAGTAGATACAGTAACCTCACTGCAGCAGCCTTCAGAATTAAATGTCATTTTCCAAAAACAGATGGTAAATACCCACATCTCCCTGACACCAGGTTATTGTGTCTCAAGCCTAGCGCGACCCCCAAAAACAACCTCACACACACAACTCTAAACAGGCATTGAAAGTCAAACATGCAGACATGAAGGGAAAAAAAAGCACTTCGCTTTTAATGTTTATTTAACTCCTTGAAACTTATAGCTGTGATGACAGCCCATCAATATCATCAAGCAAGAGTCTTTCCTCCAGCAAGAACAAAGATAGGTCCTTGTCTTTTTCTGAGATTTTTGGGCCATTCAACTGTGCCCAGGTGATTTGGTTACAAGTAGGTGACCAAAGGCTGGATGGCGTGATAACTTCAAACAATGCAATCGATATTAACTCACAGTAGACAGCAGCAACAGTAAATTGTAGCTGACCCTGTTATTATCTTTTTCAAATACTTTTTAATTCTGCAGCTATGATTTTGTTTTTTACTGTCTGTCTGGATATTTAGTTTTCAAAGGCCATGTTCTGCAGCTCATGTTGTGTTCTTTCACTCTCAGTACAGCTAAATACTTTTGTAAATGTAAAATGCAGATGTATAGCAAAAAGTTATATACTGTGTGTGTATGAATGTATATAGTTATATAGTGTGTGTGTATGTATATAATATATATGTATATATAATATACACACACACATACTGTATATATACTATAGTTTACCTTTAATTTTTTTTCTCAGGTTCAGTGCAGAATGCTGATTCACGAAGAAATAGTGCCACAGTTATTGGGAGGTAAAGAAAATAATAACAATTACATTTGGTCATCATGACTTCTATTGTGTACATGTGCCAAAAAACAGAAAAAAAACATGGATTCAATGTAACAAAATGTACTGTTAGAATAAAGGTATACCATGACAGTTAAAACATAAAATAGTCATTTCTTCATCTTCCAATTTGTTATTTTACATTATGCTGCCCATCCATTTCTGTTTACAATTGAAGTGTTCACATAGTTTCAATTTCTAATTAGGAAAACTGGTTATATCTGAATAAGAAACATTTGTATTAGAGTAGGTCTTTTGGACCAGCATAGCTTTTCTGTCTCTATATACCCGTTTCTGCAAAATATCTACTCCCACAATTCTACTAAACTTGTATCTGTGGTTCTGTGTTTTTTTTTAACATTTTTATGAAATGTACACTTAACCAGGTCTTTTGTGACCCTGTTCACCTTGTTGAAGAACACATTTTAAAGTAAGAGCTGGCTTTATCCTGCTACATTGTTTTATAATTTTAAGCACTTCTGTTATGTGATGTCCTAAAGTTTGTTTACTTAAACTGAAAACTGCAGAGATTCTACAATCTTGCCTTATACCTCATACCCAGCAGACCTGGAAATTGTCTGGTTACTTTTCTCAAGAACTATAAAATTTTTATATTTTGGAGACTAAAACTGCACTCAAAGTCAGGCATTTTCTAACCTGCTTAGTCTTGAATAGGGTCGCAGGGCATCCCGAATCTTATCCCAGCTAGCATAGGGCACAAGGCAGAAACAAACACTGGACAGGGCACCAGTCTATTGAGGGGCAAGCACACACACACACACACACACACACACACACTAGGCCCAATGTAGCACCACCGGTCCATATAACCTGCATGTCTTTGGACTGTGAGAGCAAACCAGGGTACCCGGAGGAAACCTACGCAGGCACAGGGAGGACCTGGGAAGCAAACCCTGGTTTGCTTATCGCAAGGCAACAGCGCTACCACTTCGCCACCATGTCACTCGAGTGCACAAAGTTCCATCTTAAAATATTAGTTTACCCATCCGTGTTCTCAGAAAATGTTTCCCACTACAGGATTATAGTTTTCTGGATCTCCACTGCTGCACTGTAATGTATGCACTGGGAAAGGGCAAACTTCACCCAAATCTTGGAATGAAAAGTGTCAGTTAAGTCTTTAATGACACCCACATCAGATTATTATCGTCTTCACTCACAGTAGTGTAAAATGATTTGTGTTCCAGGAATGGTTTCAAGTTGCACGTGTGACTAATAGGACACGTCTCCAAGGGTGATCTCTAGCCATTGCCCCAGCTCATCTTAAATCAGTTACAGTTAGGTTGTTTACAGTAAATCTTACTGGCTGACCGATTATTTTGCTAAGTTCTAACTGGCTAACACGTGTTTACTAACTGACCACTGGTTAAGACTAGGGACCTGTCAAGCATAGTTTTGCTAGCTTCTGGTACCAATTGTCCTCACACCTTAACAGTCCTGGCCAGGTTGTTGTTTCTTAAAAAGAAGCGGTAATAATACAAGAAAACAACATCTGAAAGTTCTGTAAAGTTAAGAGACCTGTTTTTTTGCCTTGCACAAGACCATACTGCAACTGCAGAGTTGTTCTTGCTTTGCAATTTTGAACACTCATATTACAGGGTGCAAGGCAGGAACCAGTCCTGCAGAGGATGTCAATCTATCACAGAGCATATTTACATGCATACTGAAACTCTGCCACGCTGGGCCATTTTAGAGTCATCAACTAACCTAACACACACTTCTTTTACGGGAGCTGAAATTCCCAGAAAGCACCCATCTAGGCACAAGGAGAATGTGCCAAGTCCATAAAGACAATGACCAAGATATGAAAAGTATGGAGCATCTGAACTGTTTTATCTTCATGGATTTACAACTGTCCATTAACAAGGTAGACAACATGACATATTTCCAAAAAGCTGTTTCAAGTTACCTCTCTGGAGGGCAGAGGCAGCAATAGTCCACTCATTTGTCTTTGATGCTGATAAATAAATATCTGTTATTGTGTCTCTCTAAACTGATGTACGATACTTGTCAGGAGAAGAAAAAAAATGTCACGACATGCCTTCACATATTTTGAGTCTAAAATATTATGGGGATAGTTTATGATATGATAAATAATAAATAAATATGGGGATAGGTTAGGCATGTGCGATATACATCGTTTACGATTATATCTTAATTGCTGTTTTAACGATGTGCGAGATTAAATTATCGAGTATGTAACTCGCTTTGCAAAAAAAGAAACAGAGTTCATTCACTAATGCAACAGTATAGACCACTGCGTGTGCGCAAAGCGAGTTGCGTAGGCGTGCACGTCCAGCAAGCCGCAAGTTAGCGTCGCTCCCTGCCTCTAAATGAGTGAACAAACAGCGCCAGATGATAAAACAACTTCACCATCTACGTCATCAGAGTTAATTGCCAGATGTGGTTCATTCTCACTCGCATGGCAGTGGTTTGGTTTTGAAAAGACTGATGTTGCTCAAAAGACGGCAATGTGCAAACTATGTGGTAAATCGGTTTCCGTTAAAGACAGCTCGACAACTAACTTGTTTCACCATTTGCGAACTAACCACTGCACAGAATACGAAGAATACGAAAAGCTTAAGGAGTCAACTGACCAGCACAAGTCTAAAGTAACCAAGGTACAAGCACAAAAACACACTCAGCAAACTTTAGCGGACTCATTCTACAAAAAAGTGCCTTACGACAAGAAAAGCAACAGATGGCATGACGTAACAAACGCCGTCACCAATTACATCGCAAAAGATATGGTGCCAATTCATGTGGTTGAGAGAGATGGTTTTAAACAACTTTTGAATACTTTAGACCCAAGGTACACACTGTCTGGCCGAAAATATTTCAGTCAAACAGCTCTGCCTAAGTTGTATGATTCGTGTCGCCAAACTCTGACACATAAACTGTAAAAGGTTTCACATTTTGCCACAACAACAGATTTATGGTCAAGCCGAACATCCGAGCCATACCTTTCCCTGACGGTGCATTTCATTGACGAAAACTGGCAACTGCAAAGCTTCCGTTTGCAAATATCCTACTTCCCACAAGATCACACTGGCGACATCATTGCACAAGTTCTGAAAGATGCGCTGGCATCATGGTCACTGCGAGAAGACCGCATGGTTTGCATGACAACAGACAGCGGGGCTAACGTTGTCAGTGCACTACGGATTAATAACTGGAAGAGGCTACCTTGTTTTGGGCATAGGCTTCATATTGCGATTGGTGAGTAATTTGGGGTTCCTCTATAAAATGCAGTTTAGGTTAAATTGATCTTATTTATTGTGATGTTTAAAAATACAAAAAGACCTGATAAGTAAAGCTACAGATGACAAAAATATAATTCAATATAATTTCAAATAATACATTACATTATCTTGGAATTATTATCGTCAAAGTCCCAGAAAATGTCGAGATTTTTTTTTCCCCCAATATTGCACACCCCTAGGATAGGTATAGCTAAAATTTTAGTGCTGCAAGTTTTTTAATTTAATTTTTTTTACCTATTAAACCATCTTAACAGTACACATAATAATGTCTTTCCATCCTGTTATGTAAGTCTGTTTATATAATATTAACATAACCATAATCATGGTTGTCAGTATTCATCAGGCTTCATGTAACGTAGAAACGTGTCTTATTACAACAAAGGTCACATAGTATTTTTACATTTTTCTGTTCTTTTCCTTCAGTATTTAATCTTGGTAACCATGAAATTTCTGTTCTAGGACAAACATAGACGTCTCAACATCTGCAGAAAGCATTGAAGATTTGGCTTTGGGTAACAGCAGAGCTGTGAATGGCAGTGATTCTCCGCTGTTATTGAGTAGTTCCAAATCTTTAAGGCCGCCCAGACCTTCACGTCCCCCGCCACCAACACCGCGAAGGCCAGCTTCAACAGCTGGTATGAACAGATTACAGTTTGTACTGTGTTAATATGAAGTATTTCAGATTTGTAATTTAATTTTATATTTTTAACACTCTTATAAAACAATAGAGTTTAATGTGCAGTTCTTACTGGTTTAGGAAACTGTGAAAGGATAAAGTTGACTTCAACTGCATGGCTTTCTTTGTTTTGTTTTCAACTGCATGGCTTTCTTTGTTTTGTTTTTGTTGTATTAGTAATGTTGATTCTTAAAGTTCAGTTAACTGCAAGATTACTTGGAGATTATGAATATGAAAACTTACTAATCCATCCATTTTATGAATTACTGGTAGTTGCAAATTCCAGTATTCAAATAATGAATGGTAATTATAACATTAATTAGTTTCAGGTTTCTGTAGGAGTCAATAACTTTTTTACATTTGTCATTTCATTTTTGATTACCTTACACATCAGACAAATAAAAAAACGTGCTAAACCTGGGTGACTCTTAGAAAGATTTGGCCAAATTTCCTGGGATAATATCTACAAAAATAGATCATCAGACTGACAGCTACTATTTTTTTCATTCATGCAATGGACTGACATTCTGTCTAAACCAGATTAATATTTTGGCTGGTTTACAGAGAATTGAATGAAAAAGTATGGAAAACATTTTCAATTTGATTGCCCTTTTGAAATTAACTGTGTCCTTTTTTAGTTTGGACAGCCTGTCCATCACTATAAGGTGGTCTAGATCTAATTATGCAATTTTCATTACGCTGTAACTTATTAAGTTTATTACATAGAAAATCACCTGAAAAATCCCAGACCATCGAGAAGTGTGCAAACTGAGGACATGAAGAATCGTCTTTGCGCCAAACTGGAATCATCCCCGCATAAATAAAAGTCCACAGACGATCTGGATCTGCATAATTAGATCTGGACCACCCTGTAGGTGCAGTCATACACATACACACGTTAAACTCATAAAACATTTTTTAAAAACTTGGAAGAAACCAGTGTCTGAGGAGTAAACTCATGTAATCATGTGGTGAATGTGAAAATTCTGCATATTTACTGGGATTGTGATGGTATGTGAGGTAACAGATACTGCACTATATGCCAGCTTATATTTCCTTTTTATGGATCCTATACATTCACTTTTAAGCAAATGAAACTTGATTTTTAATCATAAACATTTCATTCTATGGGTCTTTAATGGTAGTCTGTTTTGTTATCAGTGCAAGCAGACAACAGCACTGTCCCTGTTCATTTGTAAATAAACATTTGGTTTCTGACATTGATAGATTATTGCTACAACATCCAGAAATCACACATAAGGTTCTGTATTTGATTATAATAATGAAACAGAATGTGTGTCAGAATAATTTGGTAATAGTTGAGCATTACTGTTTAACTGTTTTTCATTAACCTTATTTTTTACTGCTTGATCTCATATATTTACTCATAGGTATAGTTAATGCACTTGGTTTGTCTCTTTTTTCTCTCTCTCTAGTCCCTTCCACTGAAACTGTACCTAGCACTCCAAAAAATGTATCAAGTAGTGATCTCTCCGTCTCAGAGTCATCTGCGAACCATGTTGTTTCTAACCATATGGACCGATTAGAATTGTCACCATCCAGCTCTGTGCAGTCAGACGTAGGAACACAACCTTTGGTTGCACAAAGAATGAACCCCATCAATTCTGGCCCTCTTCCCCCAGGGTAAAACAAATTTTCTTCTCATTTTCAGTGTCACATTTTCAGTACACCTGGTAAAAATGGTAGTAGCGGTCATTGTGCAAATGCATTGGTTTCAAAGTTTATTTCACGATAAGAAGGTTTACATCTATAATAAATATGGTTTTATGTTTCTTTTTGGAATAGATGGGAACAGAGGGTAGATCAGAATGGCCGCGTTTATTTTGTGGATCACATTGAGAAGAGGACAACATGGGAACGGCCAGAACCCCTTCCTCCAGGGTAATTGCTATGATGTTGGAGGGTAGTTACACAGCAAAGAGCATCTGTATACGTAACAACAAATAGATTACACTTAATTTCTAAAGAAAGTGGAGGTGCTTATTTGTTTATATAGTTGGACAACTGGCAGGTTGTATTGGCATATGTCTACATATCTACCATATGTGCAATCAACAGGCCCCTAGTTTCGCACTACAAATAATGTTATTTTCTGATTGTTTATTTGAAATGCAAACTGAAGTTGGTCTTGAACGTTGGCATTTTGTGCTTGCCCACTTCTGAGAGCTTACTGTGCACAATGTTTTTCTCAATACATCAGTGACAGATAGTCAGAGAATAAAAATTCCTAACAGTTCCATTGTAGTGATCATTTTGCAGTAGTGCTGGGCAGAAGATGCTATGACATCTGCACAGATTACATGAAAGTTTTATATTGAGTGAACACAATACTTACTGCAGCCACTAATATTCCTTTCCCACATCTTTGTTCGGAAGGCACAGCTGTGATCTTTCAGCCCTTTCACCTAATTTTGTTTGGTCACCACAAATGTGTCATGTCTGGCTGGACAGTTTGTACCAACTGTAGTGATAACTTAACACAGCCAGAGATGATACTGTACCTTGGTTAATGGAATAGTTAAAGTTTTGAGTTAAATGGGAAAATGACTGCCCGTTTTTAGTGGTTGGTACAGAACTGGCAATTGTTTATTTTACAGCAACACTTTAGGAACAAACCCTAACTTTTACCTGTAAGTTTTGAGTATTAGCAAATTTCTAATGAACATTGCAATCTGGTACTACATGTTTCTGTTCAGAATTGTGCTCTGATTTGAATCACTCTGCATCCATATTTGTATGTTTCTTATTCACTGTTAGTTATAAGGTTTGTCTCCCCTTCCACTTCATAGCTGGGAACGACGGGTTGACCCCATGGGAAGGATTTACTATGTTGATCACATCACAAGGACAACAACATGGCAGAGACCAACTCTGGAGTCGGTGAGGAATTATGAACAGTGGCAGCTACAGCGTAATCAACTGCAGGGTGCTATGCAGCAGTTTAACCAAAGATTTATTTTTGGGGTAGGTCATGAGCAGTGGCTTTTTTTTTTTTTTTTGGACCCAGGTCACTACAGATCCAGGGCAAGTTGACTAATCTCTTGCTTTTCTTTTTAATCAGCTTCAGGACCAGGTCCCAGCTACACAGAACAAAGAGTTTGATCCACTAGGACCACTACCACATGGATGGGGTAAAATGTGTTCTCTAATTGTTATAAGTTGTCTTATCAGCTTCAAACCACAAGTCAACCATTTAACATCCAGAAAGTGTCCATAATGTGAATTGCCTTCTAATTTACTACCACATGGAACCAGGCCAGCTGTTTTGTTTCCATTATGGTTTTTTTTCCCCAAAGTTTCTGGAAATCAACTGAGAAATTTGGAATGTTTGCTTGTAAGCAAAACAGAGACACAGTTTGGCTGATCCTTGGAGAAAGTGCAAGTGACTATTTACAGTTTTCAACGGAATTTGGAAACTTAAATCCACAGTGAATTCCAGCATTTATGCAAATATCAAAAACATTGTCAGAAATGAACATCCTGTGCAGTATAAAAACAATCAATAATGGGCTATCAACAAAAAGGAATAAATGAGTACATTAATAATATCTGCTACGTCTTCCTTGTGTTTATATATGCAAGTATCCACCTGTTTGAGGTGATCACTGTGTAGGTATCACATCTTTAAGAATTTTTGCTTGTATTGGTGACATAACTGGAGCAAGCTCATTAGCCTTGTTCTGGTTTATCGCTGGTCCCTGGTGTAGGTGGAATATTGATGTAAATGCACATGCAGAGAGTTTTTTGTTTGTTTTTTTTTAACACTAGAATCCCTGAAGCCTATGGAAAAACTAGTAATCCTGGGACACCTTAAATTCCTTCACACCTCTCCATCGGCGTCTTTTGTTTTGCAAATGTGTCGATCAGCACAAGCAGCCTGCTATCCTTTTCCCAGCTCAAGCCAAGGCTCAGATTCTGCGTGTGAGGTGCCTGGAGTTGTATTGAGTAAATAATGCAGTATATCGTTATTTGGTTCCATGTCTACAAAGATCTGGGTAAGTGTAGGATGAAAGGAAATGCGAGGCAAGAAATGCTGAACACATACCTAAAGCAGAAATGTTTTCCATGTTATACTAATAATGACGTGAAGTATATAATGTATGAAGACTTTAGTCCAAATATCAAATAAACATGTGTGCTTTTATTCAAGAATATAACCAAAGTAAAAAAAAAAAATCAATTTATATGTTGCTGTCAATGAGTTACAAAGCCACGTTCAAATGTCAATCGACAGAAAGTTAATACGTATTCTTGGATGGTGGAGAGGTAAAAAACTGCTGCCTTATAACAAATGGGTTGCCGGTTCAAGTCCCGGCGCTTCACGTTATGAGTAGTGAGCTGCTATTATTATTATTATTATTGCTATAATAAAAACATACATTTGATTTGAGTCTGTAACACCCGGTATAAATTTTGGCTACTTGTAAAAGTTAGCTCTTTATTATTCAGTTTTATTCTCTCAGTGACGTTCACATGGTACAACAACCTTGCCTTTCCCTCTCTGAGTTGATGGCATTTATCTCCATTCTTTTCACAAGAGCAGTGATGACTACAGTTGGTACTGTGGTTGATGCCTGCTCAGAACTATTTGTGGTACCAGCAATCGGAGATACGATGTCCTGTGACCGCTATCAGACTGGACAAAGGCAGAACCGTAACAGACAGCTTCTTCACAGCGCTTTCACGGGCTAATAGACCGCTGCACCGCAACACAACTCTGTTTGGCACCATAAAGTGCGACAGGAACTTCCACCTGCAGCTGTAGTCACTTTAGTACGTGAGCAATTTACAAAACAAAAGATGCTGATGAGGAGAGGTGCGAAGCAATTTAAGATGGCGTGGGATTACAAGTTTTTTCGTAGGCTTCAGGGATTCTTGTGTTAATGTTTGATTAATTTGACCAGTTAGTTATTATTCTCTATTTAACCAGAATGAAGTAATAACAATCTATTAGAAACAGAACAGAAGCATGGAATTTGTCTGCAGACATGTAAATGTGTGGGTCATGTTTATGTATGTTTCATTCAACCTCTTAAAAGGGTTGCACAGGGCCTAAATACTTTTGAAACAGCGTGTCTCTATAGGTTAGTATTTAGCAGTTGTAATGAGAAAATTGTAGAGAGGTTTGCTGATATTAGAAGTTAGCTGTGTTCCACATTTTTCTCTCTTCTTTCAAAATAAGTGCATGATTTTAACATATCATTTTTTCCCTTTTTTAAATAAAAGAAAAACGAACCGACAGTAATGGCCGAGTGTACTTTGTTCATCATCCTACTCGTTCTACACAGTGGGAGGACCCAAGAACACAAGGGTAAGTTGTTTTAATGATGGATTTTCAGGTTTTCACTGATTTTCTGTGTTCTATAATCTAGCTGGATTTAGCCAGTTAGTTAAGGTTTAGTTTGTATTGCACCTTTTATAGTGAGCAGAATTAAAAACTGAGAATATTGTAGTCATCTCTGTGATGAAACAGGGCCCTCTCTATGTTGTGTACCTGTCTGTATACAGTAGGATAACAATGCTTCGAACATTAGTAGCAATGTAGCAGAAAGGAGATTTAGAGAAAATTTTAGGATTGAGAAGAGTGCTGTACAGGCATCCACATATCTGTCTGTAGGATTGTGTTGCCTTTTTAGATAATGTTTTACTTTCAAAGCAGTTGTTATAGTATAACTTGCCGTGAGCAAAATCTCAGTCCACTTTTCCAGCATCAGAGTATTACCTGCATGTTTGTGAAATGTGAAAATGAAACACTTAGTCCAAGACACACAGAGATGCATTAGCTAAGTGTGAGCATTTGCCATCGTCTTTTTTTAGCCCAACACCTTTGCTAGTAATAGGATAACACTGCCTTCACTTTGAGCAACACCCCAATTCCCTGGGGTAATAAAAGTTGTGAACTAGCTGTGTGGTAGGAAAGTGGCAGTATGGAATGAAATTGTCTTTGCTTATTAAAGTTTTCTTCATGCGGAGCTGCATTTCCCAACTTACACAAATGCCATGTACTTCTTTATATAGATCTGCACTGGGTTTGGCACGGAAAGCAACATGTGTAGGCAGTCACAGTGGTTCAGCCTAGAGCTCCGATGTGTCCCTTTTTTTATTTGTTAGTCAGTAGAGTGCATGGCCAAATCACAAATTGTTGAGATTTTCCAAAGGTGATGTTAGTTGGAGTGGTGGTGTTTAGTATCGATGTTAAAAGTGACTGAGTTAGGGTACCATGCTTGACAAAGAAAAATTGAGTGGTGTGTGCCAGTCACACTCCAGGGACTACCATGTCCAGCTTTTGATGGAGACAGACTTAACTTCTTAGACAGGTCTGGAATAGGATAATTGTAAATATGGATTCGACACACTTGTCTGGAAATGTCGTAGAAAGTAGAAACTTTAGCCTTACTTTTGCATTTAGAATGTAAATCTTGGGTTATCCATTGCTGGCAACAGAGTATTAAGTAGCTACATTTTTGTGCCTAGATTTGTGCAAAGAAGTGCAGAATTAAATAACTTGTGGCTTTATACATTAGCGTAACTGTTTTATTCTGGGTTACTGTAGACATTCTTTAGCCCTCAAGTGCTCTTTATGGTTTAACATAAATATTGAGGAAACTGCTTCATGGTCACCCTTTCTTAATAAACTCTTTATCTTTTTAATGGGCTGTAATGAACAAATAATGGAAAATGTATCTGTAGGCTAATCCCCAGCCACTCAGTGGGATTGAGATTAAAAAAAAGTGCTGATCTTGACTTTTGCCTGTTGTTCAGTTCATAATCTATATATCTATATATATTTGTATAAAAGTCAATGTGTATATGTACAGTGCATCCGGAAAGTATTCATAGTGCATCACTTTTTCCACATTTTGTTTTGTTACAGCCTTATTCCAAAATGGATTAAATTCATTTTTTTCCCTCAGAATTCTACACACAACACCCCATAATGACAACGTGAAAAAAGTTTACTTGAGGTTTTTGCAAATTTATTAGAAATAAAAAAACTGAGAAATCTCATGTACATAAGTATTCACAGCCTTTGCTCAATACTTTGTCGATGCACCTTTGGCAGCAATTACAGCCTCAAGTCTTTTTGAATATGATGCCACAAGCTTGGCACACCTATCCTTGGCCAGTCTCGCCCATTCCTCTTTGCAGCACCTCTCAAGCTCCATCAGGTTGGATGGGAAGCGTCGGTGCACAGCCATTTTAAGATCTCTCCAGAGATGTTCAATCGGATTCAAGTCTGGGCTCTGGCTGGGCCACTCAAGGACATTCACAGAGTTGTCCTGAAGCCATTCCTTTGATATCTTGGCTGTGTTTAGGGTCGTTGTCCTGCTGAAAGATGAACCGTCGCCCCAGTCTGAGGTCAAGAGCGCTCTGGAGCAGGTTTTCATCCAGGATGTCTCTGTACATTGCTGCAGTCATCTTTCCCTTTATCCTGACTAGTCTCCCAGTTCCATCCCCACAGCATGATGCTGCCACCACCATGCTTCACTGTAGGGATGGTATTGGCCTGGTGATGAGTGGTACCTGGTTTCCTCCAAACGTGACGCCTGGCATTCACACCAAAGAGTTCAATCTTTTTCTCATCAGACCAGAGAATTTTGTTTCTCATGGTCTGAGAGTCCTTCAAGTGCCTTTTGGCAAACTCCAGGCGGGCTGCCATGTGCCTTTTACTAAGGAGTGGCTTCCATCTGGCCACTCTGCCATACAGGCCTGATTGGTGGATTGCTGCAGAGATGGTTGTCCTTCTGGAAGGTTCTCCTCTCTCCACAGATGACCTCTGGAGCTCTGACAGAGTGACCATCAGGTTCTTGGTCACCTCCCTGACTAAGGCCCTTCTCCCCCGATCGCTCAGTTTAGATGGCCGGCCAGCTCTAGGAAGAGTCCTAGTGGTTTTGAACTTCTTTCACTTACGGATGATGGAGGCCACTGTGCTCATTGGGACCTTCAAAGCAGCAGAAATTTTTCTGTAACCTTCCCCAGATTTGTGCCTCGAGATAATCCTGTCTCGGAGTTCTGCAGACAATTCCTTTGACTTCATGCTTGGTTTGTGCTCTGACATGAACTGTCAACTGTGGGACCTTCTATAGACGGGTGTGTGCCTTTCCAAATCATGTCACATCAACTGAATTTACCACAGGTGGACTCCAATTAAACATCTCAAGGATGATCAGGGGAAACAGGATGCACCTGAGCTCAATTTGGAGCTTCATGGCAAAGGCTGTGAATACTTATGTACATGTGCTTTCTCAGTTTTTTTTGTTTTTAATAAATTTGCAAAAACCTCAAGTAAACTTTTTTCACGTTGTCATTATTGGGTGTTGTGTGTAGAATTCTGAGGAAAAAAATGAATTTAATCCATTTTGGAATAAGGCTGTAACATAACAAAATGTGGAAAAAGTGACGCGCTGTGAATACTTTCCGGATGCACTGTATGTATGTATGTACGTTCCAACATCACTTCCGAACGGCTGGAGCAATTTTCATGACACTTGGTACACGTTTCTCATTGGTCGACTAAAAATACTGTAGGGTGAAATCTATCCTAACCCACCCCCTTTTGGGTGGGGGGTGGGGGTGGATGGGGTGATCTTACAGTCATGTATGCGTGTTATCATCCAGTTGACACTCAGAACGACCACCAGAGGGCGACCTGGAGGTGAGTGCCAGCATCATTCTTTATATTTGAGCACCACCATGCACGCCCCTGTTGCTTTTGAAATTAAATAGCGTTGGCCGGTTCTGAGCATCAACTGGATGATAACATCCATACAAGACTGCAAAACAAGCACATCAGTGAGTCTTCATTGTTTGTTAATTTATTTTTATTATTAAACTTGTGGGGTTTTTTTGTTATGTTTTTCTCAAACAATTAAAACAAAAAAAAAAACTATTTTCCTCCTGGGCAACGCTGGGTATTTCAGCTAGTAGAACTATAATAAAGGACCCCCACGTATTTGTCTGAGTAAACTCTGCTTCCTTTTAACCCCTGTGAATCCTTCTGTATTTTAGTTTTATTCCAGCATGACTGCTGTTCTGTTATTGTGCCCTAACAGTAGTAGCTTCTAGCTTTCAGTGCATGTCACCAAGTTGTCGGGTATCTTATGTAAGGTGTAGAGTTCTAGCAGGTTGGATTCAAGTGGCTGTCCAAACCCCTCCTCACTCACCCCTTTAAAATGTATGATGTTGACACACAGAGTGCCAACATGCCATGCCCCCGGGCACCATTTGTTAATGAGGTATGATTTAGTTTAAATTTGCATATGCATGTTTAATGTTGCTCTTCTTTGGGAACACATGTCTTAACATTTAATTAGGAAAAGCCTGCACTGAGAATGCCCTGCTGCTTTTTGTAGGCTTTTGAATGAAAAACCATTGCCAGAGGGATGGGAGATGAGATTCACAGTTGATGGAATCCCATACTTTGTGGATCATAATAAGAGAACTACAACGTATATTGACCCAAGAACTGGAAAATCATCACTGTGAGTACAAAGTTAAGGAAAAACTTGGAGTTGTACTATGTAAAAAAGTCCATATATAAATAAAATCTGTCAGAATGTTGGTTACTTCAAATATTTGCTGAGTAATTCCCATTAAAGATTAAACTAAATACTTAGTAAAAAGCTATAATATTTTTCCTGCAGCCTGATGGAGAACCCACTGATAAAATGAAATGTACTTCTGCACATGTAAATGCAATTCAAAGAAAGTAAATGTATTGTTTTTCCTCTCTGTTAATTCTGTTGCATACGAGATGTATGCAGTTTTTGGATAGTCATTAAATAGATCACATTGAAGCAGGTCTGATCCAATTGAGGTGCATCTTTACTCCATTCTGTAAAAGAATGAAACCCGCACATGCAATGTCATTTTTACATCACAACAGAGATATATTGACTTAAAAATGCAGATTCATTCTTTTGTTTGTTTGTTTATTTAGGTGAGGTACAAATATATAAAGATTATTTCAGTGACGGAAAAAATGAAAGGAAGGCTAGAGACCCTTATAGCCTGATGGCTGTATTGACAAAACATTGCATGTTTTAACCTTTTTATCATTTTTCAGAGTGGAAGTAACCTTCAGTTGTTCTTTTTTTAAGGGGCATGTTGTCACTGTCCTTCACTCTCACATAACAAAAATTTGAGCATCATCATTTTTCTTGTAGTTTTTTTTTTTTTTTTTTTTTTTAAATTAAAATAAAGCTGTTGAGCATAAAGTAAATTTTCCTTGTACCATCCTTCGCTTCTCTGATTTTCTCTAAATATTCCCACTGTCAATGTACAGTATGGTTAACTTCATAGATTATGATATTTTAGTAGTGAAGATGTATGCCTTTCAAGGTATGGTGGTGGTAGCAGCTAGCATGTAATAATTGTTCCCTACTAAAGACCTTCCTTTTTCAGTTGGTTTTGTTTTAGTAATTTACAATGCATTGTTAATTCACAGCGCTATTTTTTGCTCATGTGCTAGACTAGGAAGCAAGGGTGTTCTAAATTAGCATTGGAAAGGGGTGAACCTAAAACCAGAGCATCACACTGTTGTTACAATATGAATAAATTAAATACATTTCATATCTTTAGGTACATAACAGTTTTAAGAATCAAGAACTGAACACACTTGCATGCTGTTTATGATACTGAGCCACTTAATGATACTTGGGTCTAATGTACTGGAAAACACAATCTATCCCACCATGATATGCCTTTATGCCCTTTGTTGAGTATCTTTCCTTTGCTTGCAGAAATGAGTCTTTACATTATTTCATAAACATTTAAACAATCACAAAAAAAGTACTTCACATTCCCATCTGATTGTTTTTAAAGTCTAGCTGTGTCTCTTAGCTATCAGTTAGTTGAATTATAGTTTAATTGAACATCTATATACTCACTTGTTTTTCACAAACTCTTGTTCAAAATTGAAAAGATTGAGGAGATATTTGCAGCAGCTACGATTCATTCTGTAGTATTTGTGGTTTGAATGCACTGCTATCAAGATTGTCCCTGGCATCTTTTGTTGGAAGTAATTGGTTACAACAAATAGAAGAATAGTCTGTCAGTTTGCATAATCAGCCTTTGGCAGTCAGCCTAGCATGACTAATTTGAAAAACATATTACTTACTGTAGCATAAATCTGAGTTCTGAGTAAAATGTTAATCATATAAATAATTATTTTCAAATAGTATCATGGGAAATGGGCACAATTAAATCTTAATGCATGTAGATTAAATGAATTGGACACTCTAAATTAAACATCTATAACCAAATATCAGAGTCTAAAGGTGTAAATGCGCCCATAGAGTGCAGATGGACTTCCAGAACTGGTACCTGCTTTGTGTGAGATTTTGCCAGGTATGGTTTCACATACCAAGAGAGTCAGTACTGAAACTAATGATTGAATAATAAGAAGTCACTGAATACTGAAAAAAAAAAAATGTTTTTGGTTCTGTTAGCCCTTTTTATGGGCACTTTTATAGAACTGAGGAAAATGTACCTTCTGCTTTGCCCACAAGTGACACTTAGCAACCAATCTTCTGATAAATGTAATTTGACATAATAAATATAAAATAACAACACTAAGGTGCCTTATACAGGTAGTCCCCAGGTTATGGACATCCGACCTACAACTTACGAACGGGGCCGCCTCTGTGACACATGCACTTCAGTAACTGCCGCTCCACCATCTTCGGCCTGAGGATGCTGCAAGCGTTGGCTTGAGGGGGCAATTTCGCTGCCCGCGCAGTGTAGTGTCCCTCTGGCAGTTCCTGGCAGCAAGTGGTTTCACTGCCCGCCCACCACACGCAGCTGCCCCGTTTATTCTCGGTGGGCGGCTGGTAATGCTGCAAACGGAAGCTGGAGGGGGGGTGATTTCGCTGCTTGCGCAGTGTAGTGTCCCTCTGGCGGCAAGCGGTTTCACTGCCCGCCCGCCACACGCGGCTGCCCCTTTGTTCTTGGTGGGCAGCTGGTAATGCTGCAATAGATGGCTTGGGGGGGGGGGGGGGGGTTTAGGTGATTTCGCTGCTTGCGCAGTGTAGTGTCCCTCCGGCGGCAAGCGGTTTCACTGCCCACCCACAACACACGGCTGCCCCGTTTATTTTCGGTGGGTGGCTGGTAATGCTGCAAGCGGTGACCCGGTTGAGGCTGAACGGGGCGGCGGGGGAATAGCATTGTAGTGTGCATCGGATGGCTGCCTGTTGAATGGGGGCGATTCACTACCTGCCTTTGGCCGCACCGTGTTCGTTCTCGGTGGGCGGATGCCGCTGGCAGAATACCATAGTGGAGGTGACTGTGAGGTGGGCTGGTGATGAACCGCCCGTCGATGCCCCCATTCATTCTCAATAGCAAGCCTTCTTGTACTGTTACACACATAGCAGGAAGTTGTTGTCTCTTGTCAGTACATCGACTTTTGTCTTCACCCTTCAACAATGTCTCTGAAACACAAATCTGATGCAAGTGCTGGTGATACATTAAAGAAGAGAAAAACCATCACCATTGAAAATAAAGTAGAAATAATAAAAAGGTCAGAAAGAGGTGGCACTCCATCATTCATTGGCAGAGCACTTGGTTACAGTCGGTCAACAATAGCATTTATTAAAATAATGTACCTGTTCAGAATTGCATACAAATTCAACTTAAGTACAAACCTACAGTCCCTATCTCGTACATAACCCGGGGACTGCCTGTAATTCACTGAGTGTGATTGTGTATGCACGCCTCTGTTTATGTGTGCTGTTTGATAAACATGCACACCTTGGACAGCAGATCTCTGCCTTGAGCCTAATACTGTTGATATAAACTACAGCTGTATCACATATTTAAGATATTTAGATTAATTCTGATTGTTTTTATTTGTTTGCCTTACGTGTGTCAAAGTGTGGCTTCAGTGTATTTTCTGGTGAAGGGGATGCCAAACAAACGGGTTTCTAGCTGCTGCTGTAAACCTCTTGTTTAGTGGGCTTGACAGGTAAATGAATGTTTACTCTCTCTGTTTTTTTCTATCCAGGGAGAATGGACCACAAATTACTTATGTTCGGGACTTCAAAGCAAAAGTACAGTACTTCAGATTCTGGTGTCAGGTAATTTTATTTCGTTGCTTAAGGTGCCTCGCTGGCAGTTATAGTCTGTACAACAGAAGGCTTCTGACAGTAGTTGATATCATAAATACTCATGACAATGGATGCACATGAGCAACTGCCATTTTCTATCATTTCAGTTTATATGCAGTATGTGTTAGATGCAAGATATCTAAGAGTTACCAGAGAGCTAGCTTATTAAAAATCACCTAGGAACTGTGTTTAGCTCTGTGGCTAGATACTTGGTTCTAAAATGAAATGTCTGGTTAAAATTTAACCCAACAGGAAATTCTACCTTAAAGTGTTGCTGCAATGGCAGTGTTCATAGCAAAATGTACCACTTTATCAAATGGCCGAATGAAAATCAAGTGCTGCGCATATTCCAGCAACAGAACAGTCACCATAGAAGACAGTCTTGGAGAGCCTGAATTGTTGAAGGCTTTTGTTGTAATTTCTTAATTTAATGTCAGCCATGTTGTTAACTGCATTAATTATTTAGTCAGATAGCTTACACTAGTTAACTGTCTGCTGTCTTTGAAATTATTAGTGGTGATTGTTACTTCTTGAAACATCGAAAGATACTGCTGATATGAGTCCCAGTCTATAGGTGTCTGTTAATTTTAAGTCTTATAAATTGTATATTGTTTCATTTTTACTTACAAGTAGAAACATCAAGGGAGACAACATCTAAATATAGAAATAAATTCCATTTTATGCATAGTTTATATTTATAATGAAGTAGCTGCTTTATTAAAATATTAAGAGGAAAATGTATTCAAAAACTTGAGTTGGGGAAGGGATTAGGAAGCTCTAACAATGCCAGTTGACTTTTCTCAGAAAACTTAAACATAGGCTGGGTGGAATTTCTGACTTTGAAGGATTGGGATAGAGTTAGAGTTAGTACAGGAGTACAAATACAGGGAACATTCTATCTGTTTAACTTGCATTTTTCATAAACCAGGATACTAATTAAGAAACTGGTCAGAACAAAATCCTGCAGCTACTGTGGTCTTCCGAGACCAAACGTCCCCATCACAGCTACATTATCTTCTGCATTACTAATGACATAGTAAAGCAAAAAGAAAATAGGCTGTAGCAGATGTAAGTGCTTCTTAATGTAACAATGTTTTAAAAGATTAATTCCATATTTTCAAAATCTTTTTTTTTTTTTTTGCAGCAACTTATGATGCCTCAACATATTAAGATCACAGTTTCTAGAAAAACCTTGTTTGAAGATTCTTTTCAACAGGTTGGTGCTCCCTCTATTTTACTAGAATGACATCAGCTAGGCTGCTTTGTACGAGCTGTTTGCATGTAGGGTTCATTCCGTAGTTCATCTGTCCATCTTCCAGACATGCTTATTGATAGTTTGTGTGTGTCTTGGGATAGTATTTTCCTGTTGGAGTTTTTTTTTTTGTTTTAAATACATTTGCAAACACCTAACCTGCATGTTTTTGGACTCTGGGAGGAAACCCAAGCAGACACGGGGAGAACATGCAAACTCCACGCAGGGCGGACCCGGGAAGCGAACCCTTAAGGGTCTCCTTACTGCAAGGCAGCAGCGCTACCCACTGCGCCACTGTGCCGCCCCATTGGAGTTATTTTTAGGAAATTTCACATTTCTTTTCACTGCTATGCTGATGATACTCAGGTTTACATTCCCGTCTGCAACTCTGCAATGAATCAACTGCACAACTGTCTTTCTGAACTAAGATCCTGGATGGCTGATAATTTTCTTGATCTGCATCAAAATAAAACGGAGGTGTTTATAGTGGGTCAATCAGCTAAAGCCCAAATAGGTCTTGGAGTTCTCAGCTCTTTGTCTGTTGCAAACCTCAAGTCCGCATTCTTGGTGTTATTTTTGACAGTAACCTCTCTTTTGAGAAACAGATTAATTCTGTAGTCAAGAATTGCTTTTTCCAGCTTCGTCTTTTAGTTAAGATCAAGCCTCTTTTATCTTCTATGGATCTTGAGAAAGCTACCCGTGCTTTTATTTTTTCTCGCCCTGATTACGGCAACTCGATGTATTCTGGGATTAACAAATCCCTGACCTGCAGGTTACAGTTGGTCCAGAATGCTGCCGCTCGCTTTCTGGTTGGGACGAAAAAGTCTGATTGTGTTTCTCCAATATTAGCTTCGTTACACTGGCTGCCTGTCAGTTTTCGAATTGATTTTAAAATCTTGTTGCTAGTTTTTAAATGTTTACATGGGCTCGCTCCTGCCTGTTTATCTGAATTGTGTGTTTTACACCAGCCATCTAGAGTGCTTAGATCTTCTGGTCAGTTGTCTCTTGTTGTCCCTCGTACCAAGTGTCAAACTAAGGGGGACAGCTGCTGCTCCTCGCCTGTGGAACTCTTAACCTCGTCACATAAAGGAGTCGTCTACAATTGAACTGTTCAAAACAAGATTAAAGACTCATTTCTATTCACTTGCTTTCTGTGACCCTCAGTAATACGTATGGTTTCCTCATTGTGATTATGTAATCTTCTATTTATTATTCACAGTATTTTATGTATGTTCTTATATTATATTTCTATTTGCTATTTATGTTAGTTGCATGTTTTTTTTTCTTACTTTTATTGTAAAGCACTTTGGCCACAGCATTCCTATGTTGTTTTAAATGTGCTATATAAATACATTGACATTAGTGTTGTTTTCCTTTTATCATCAGTTTCCTTTTTTTTCTGCTTACTGTATATGCTGAATCAATCATTAGATCGGTCCAGCTATTGCATTCAGGCCTTTAAGCTTCTGTTTACAAGAGTGAGCATTGGAAAAGCTTACAGTAGCAGGAGCCAGTGGACAGTTGGACTAAATGTTACAATACTGCCTGTATGTATTGCACATCAGGAGTGCTTACATGAAAACATTGCTGATTAACAAACTGATGTAATCAATAATACCCGGGTTCGCTTCCCGGGTCCTCCCTGCGTGGAGTTTGCATGTTCTCCCCGTGTCTGCGTGGGTTTCCTCCCACAGTCCAAAGACATGCAGGTTAGGTGCACTGGCGATCCTAAATTGTCCCGTGTGTGTGCTTGGTGTGTGTGTGTGTCCTGTGGTGGGCTGGCGCCCTGCCCGGGGTTTGTTTCCTGCCTTGCGCCCTGTGTTGGCTGGGATTGGCTCCAGCAGACCTCCGTGACCCTGTAGTTAGGATATAGCGGGTTGGATAATGGATGGATGGATGTAATCAATAATTGTTTTCCTCAAACTACATATGAAGAAAGTAGATACCAGAGAAAAGAACAAATGTAAGAATTTCTTTTCATATACCTGTTTTATAATTCTCCTAGTGTTTGCATTGATTTACCTTCTCTGTTTAGTTGGCTTTTACAGTTGGAATTACCATCAGATGTTTTACTAAGGCCTGGAAGCATAACATTGTAAACTATTTCTCCTACAGAAAGAATGGAAGTTGTTCAGTTTTTGGTTAAGAGAAAAACATGAATAGACTGCATCCCCCAAGTCCTTTTTATATATATGACCTGGAAATTAACAGATTAACCATTCAGTTGATTTCCTGGCATTTGAATTGCTCACACAAACCAGGGTGACTTAGACGTTCCCCAGTTTATATCATTCCCTCGTTAGATTCCTGCAGGAAGGTGGGGAGTTCTAAGAGCTGTGGAAAGATTTCTAGCCTACCAACTATGCAGTGTTTTATCTAAAAGAAAATGCATCATTGAGCAGCACTTGTTTGTTTAATTATTATCCCTGGGATAATATCCCTAGGTAATGACTAGGCACATTTCCAAGTAAACCTTCCTGAAATTGTTAACTCTGGCTTTTTTTCACAAATTTGCTCAGCCTGATAGTTTACCGAGAAATTCCTGGGGTGGTCAGAATTTCTGACAGATTGAATCAGTTATTGACTTCCAGCACACCTCCAATTTTATTGTCTCTTTCTTTTACTTGTACTTTGAGATTGGAGGTCAAAGGTCGAGTAACACTTTCTCCTATACTACAAGTTGTGAGAAGCATTTACATTTTTGGTGCTCAGTTTATTATTTTGACCAATTGTATTTAATAATATATTCTTTGCTTTTAATACTTTCTCCCTTGAGCCCCTCCATGGCTGTTCATCCTTTTGAGCAGATGTTTGAAGTGCTTATGTTTGCATATGTTTGAATTAATTTCAGATAATGAGCTTTAATGCACAAGACCTTCGTCGAAGATTGTGGATTATTTTTCCAGGGGAAGAAGGGCTTGATTATGGCGGTGTTGCAAGGTCAGTAATTTGAATTTCTTATCTCTTATTAACTTGAAATCAAAGCATAGTTCTTTTAATAGAATTACAGATTTTGACATGGTCATGCAACTGCTGATTACACAGAAATAATTTCATTATAAAAATGGCTGCTGCTGTGATGTTCAGCAGGCTCAAACCACAGTTTCACCTTAAGGGAATTTGACTCCTTATTTATTATATAAGACTGGCCTCTGTTTCGGCTTACAAAATACTTATCTGCATATCAAAGTAGTGAACACTTACCTTTTATATACTCTAGTAGTTGTAGGTCATTTATCATATACTGTAAAGAATGTCCAGAGTATCACCATATAAAAGAATATTTTATGCAGATGTTTACTGATGACAATGCAATATTAAATTGAATTATTGTACAAAATTATTTGAGCCTGACCTATTACAAGAAACACAGTTTAAACTAAACAGGTTTTATTTTTGAATTTAAGTCTCTTAACTTTACCACTCAATTAAAACATTTTATATTCAATCTTCGGTTACTGACTTTTAAGTCTTTGTCATTGGCATAGCATGTCCAGTGTATGTAGGCAGCCCCACCTAGAGGTGGTAGTTACATGGGTACAGGTCTGCAGAAAGGGATGTGTGTTTCTTTAGAGAACAGCTTTTGTGCGTTCATGTGTGGGCCCTCCAATCAACTGGAACCCTTTTCAGGGCTGTTTCCAATCTTTCACCCTGTGTTAAAGGGATAGGCTTCAGCCTCCCACCATCCCTACAGTCTGATTCTTAGAGTTGTTAAGTAAGTGATGATACATTGTTTGAAACCATTAAAAGTTGATTAAACACTATTATTTTTTGTATTGAATCCAGCATGTTTGCTTATAATGTAATTGTTTTCAAATATATTTACCCCTTTTTGCTGAAATGTTCTACTTATAGAGAGTGGTTTTTCCTTCTGTCACATGAAGTTCTGAACCCCATGTACTGCTTGTTTGAATACGCTGGAAAGGACAACTACTGCCTGCAGATCAACCCTGCTTCTTATATCAATCCTGACCATTTGAAGTATTTCAGGTTCATTGGCAGGTTTATTGCCATGGTAAGTAACCGATTGTCTTTAAATTTGCTCCCTTAGCCTAATTCATCATTCACCTTAAATCTTACATTTT
>JANRMT010062855.1:5119646-5145067 GCA_026402145.1 Polypterus bichir lapradei
CATTCACGTGATTTTATTAGTAATCTCATTTTTACATTGACTTGGCAACCTCACACATTTGTGGGCTACGTGGCTTGGCACAGTAGAGGGAAAAATGAGAAGCTCGATGCACGCAAGTTTGGGGAGCAGATGGTATCCTACTATGTACCACACCAGTCTTGTTAACCCTACCGCTGTACAGCACCCTGTGCATTTGTTGCATATTTTCATTGTTTTGCTGAATGAAAAAATGAAGTTTTTGTATTGCAATTATGCCCTTAAGCCCGAGTGAAAGTTTGTAGGGCTCTAAGCTTGAGCGTGCAAAGTCAGCGATGAGGCTTTGTGAGAAAATTAAGGTGTTAGATCAACTTTGTGTCTGCAGCTACTGTTGGCTGTGAGTTTGATGTCAACCAGTCGACTAGCTGGCAAGAAACATTGAAGCTGCCAATCCTATCATCAGTTAAAGCCTGAAGGTTAAACATAAACACATCTCTGCTGTGCTCACATACTCCGAGACCATTAAGGAGCTCAAATGGCACATGAAGTAGACATCGCTGACTGATTATTTTATGCTGGTGCATCCTTCACGATCTCCAGTGCCATCTGAGTGAGTTTGTTGCACAGTAAAAATTAAAGACAAGAAAGCAGTTCTTTCTCTGGCTGTTTACTATGTACTTAGAATTCTGCTGTACCTAAGCACAGAAAGTGTGCTTTATGATTCTGAAACTGACAGAAATAGCCAATGTAGTGTGGATTTGGGTTGTGTGACTTCAAATAAAGAAGTCTGTCCGTGATGGAGGACACTCATTTTCTTTGCCATGTGGAACTTTGTCCATGTCTGTGGCCAGGAATAGTTTTCATGAGCTCATTTGGGTGGTAGGCTCTTTGTCTCGTCCTTTACAGCTTTGCAAGGAAAAGTTTGACCCTTTCTAGCACAAGATTATAGTCACTGAAGTTCCCTCCTTGAAGTAATGCTTCTCCAAGACTGTAATCAATCACTGACACAGTGGTTAGCTTGAGAGAGCGGATCGTATAGCAAGTGTTCAGCTTCAGGAGTTCCACAGGCACGGTTTCAGGCCCTAAGACAAGATGAACTTCCAGGTTCCTAAAGAGGGCAGTTTAAGTCGGCAAAAGGTGGAGAAAGAGATGTGTGCACCTTGTTTTTAAGGAAAGATTAAGCTTCTGCTGCCTCAATCAGAGTGCACTTCCAGGTACAGGTCAGTGCTTGCTTGCAGTTGGATGAGTGAATCCAACAGAGTAAGCAAGAAATAAAATCTCTTACGGGCACCTCTTGGTCTGCCAGAAGTCTGCAGAAATGTCGGCTCTTCTTTGATTCAAATGCTTATGGTTATCGGATGAAGTTCAGAAAGCAAACTGACCAAATGTCGGGAGAGCTACAGAATAGCTCAACCATTCAGATAATGTCCTTCTGGAATGAAGGTGGGAGAGGGGCATCTAACGGTCTGCATCACATTCAAGCTCAAACCATTGTCTTATGCACATAAAACAATGAAATTCTAACTGGCATACCACCCTCAGACCTGCTAGAGTAATACGTTACCAACAATTAAGAGAGGCAATGCATACATTATAAAGTGAACGCTAACATGAATGCACAATACTAAAGCATGTATGTATCAGTATGGGTATCTGTTGGGTAGTCTTATGACGCATAGATAAAAACTTGATAATCTCTTGGCTAGACACCATTGACTTTAAGCTGACAAAACAAGTTGGTAAAATCACAGTTAGTCAGTTCATAGTGTAATGCAGGGTACCTGGGTCATCTAACCCCATGTTTTTATTTTTGGAGACGGACTTTACCTTAAGCATGGTGAACTTCTCTCTGCCTTGTTGGAAAAATGAAGATAATTTGCCAGCGATAGCATCAGTTCTTCTGAATGTGTTGATGAAGTCTCAACTGGGGCAGCATTATGGAGTTGTATTATTTGTTATGCACTGGATTTCTCAGTCGATTCTGACTCTCGGCAAGGAAGAATATAGCATGCTGCATGCACGGATCTCTAAACCTCTTCTTCAATTTAATTTATTTACTTTTTTCTCCACATACAGTTTGTTAAAGAGATGGATAATGAAAAACGAATGAGATTACTACAGTTTGTTACTGGAACCTGCCGTCTACCAGTCGGTGGTTTTGTTGATTTGATGGGTATGTAAGATAATTTGAAAGATTTGCTTTCTGGGGAGATAGTTTGTTTATATACAGTAAGTGTTAGTAAAATGTTACATTTTAAATTTGTGCCTTTTCCTAAGTAGTTTTTAATTTGCTATTGATGTAAAAAGTGATTTAATACCTCATTTAAAGAATACAAATTAAAAGAAATGACTTGCAGCATTCTGAAGTTGAGAGGATGAGCACAGTGGTTCATTGGCTCACACTCTGACCCTGAAACTAGTTAATCAGGAATAAAAATGGATGAATGGATGGATAAATTCTGCATTTTCTTGTAATTTTGTTGTAAATGTGGGTCAAGGAAAGTCAGTGAAATGTTTAAGATTTTTATTAAAAGTGGACCCAGGAAGTAATGGAGAATAAGCTAACACGTTGTCACATTTCCTGTGAATTTACTTGCATAGCCGCCCAGGTAGTCCCCAGGTTATGGACATCCGACATCCGACCTCCGACTTATGAACGGAGCCGCAGCTGCGACGCATGCGCCTCAGTAACTGCCGCTCCGTCATCTTCGGCCTGGGGACGCTGCAAGCGGTGGCTGGAGAGGGGCGATTTCGCTGCCCGCACAGTGTAGTGTCCCTTGGACAGCTCCCAGCGGCAAGCGGTTTCACTGCCCGCCCACCGCACATGGCTTCCCCGTTTGTGGCCATTGAAGGTGAACGGGGCAGCGGGGGGTAGCATTGTAGTGTGCATCGGATGGCTGCCTATTGAATGGGGGCGATTCACTATCCGCCTTTGGCCGCACCGCGTTTGTTCTCGGTGGGCGGACGCTGCAGACAGCATAGTGGAGGTGACTGTGAGGTGGGCTGGTGATGAACCGCCCGTCGATGCCCCCATTCATTCTCAATAGCAAGCCTGCTTGTACTGTTATGTACATAGCAGGAAGTTGTCTCTTGTCAGTACATCAGACGTGTTGGTGACGGGTGCCTTCCTGCTGTGATAGCGTGTCCAGTGCTCTGCAGAAGAGCTCATCTTAATCTTTTGTCTTCACCCTTCAACAATGTCTCTGAAACACCAATCTGATGCAAGTGCTGGTGATTTAGTAAAGAAGAGGAAAACCATCACCATTGAAAATAAAGTAGAAATAATAAAAAGGTCAGAGAGATGAAACTCCATCATTCATTGGCAGAGTACTTGGTTACAGTTGGTCAACAATAGCATTTAAATTTATGTACCTGTTCCGACTTGCATACAAATTCAACTTAAGTACAAACCTACAGTCCCTATCTTGTATGTAAACCCAGGGACTGCCTGTATACTGGAACAAGTTTAATTCATTTGGTAACTGTGTATACTTGAGTTTAAGTTGTACATTTTTGAGAATAATAATTGTCATATTTTCAGGATCTCACTTAAATGCTATACAGAAGCTAATTTTAACTTTACTTGTCTCTACAGTCGCAATATATTTTGCCCTTTAAATGTAATATTTTAATTCAAGCAGACTTGATGATGCTGATGGTGTTTTTTACAATTTTTTTTGCGTCATCAGTATGATCTACAGTGTTTACTGACAGTTACGTTTCTCTGAATAGGTGCCGTGTCTGTCTAAGCTTCCTTTCAGAATAAGTAATTAAGCAAGATCTCTCATTTTAAATTCTTGTGTATTGAATAGAATTTTCAATTGCAAACATCTGAATAGCTGATGCAGTCTTCTTAATTGAACTCTGAAGACACAGCATTTCAAAATTGAGCAAAAAAAAAAAAAATAATCACAGGTTGGAATACATTAGAAGCAGACAATTCTGTTTAATTTATGTACTGTGTAATTATTTTTCATGTTGTTTTAGGGAGCAATGGTCCTCAGAAATTCTGCATTGAGAAAGTTGGGAAAGAAAACTGGTTGCCCAGAAGTCACACCTGGTGAGCAGTCAATAAATTGTTAAAAGAAACTTTATTGTAATCACACATTTTTTAAAAATACAGTGCTTTTTTTGTTAATTCACCTAAACATTTATTTTGAAGTATATTTGTTATGTTATTATTTTTACACGGTAACTTGTGTATTATGCAATATTGCACTGTTATCTGAAAAATGTTCTTACACATTATACATGAGCCAAGTTGTCCCACTCCCCTAAGACCTTGAAATTGATTGATTAAGATCTAAAATGTATGCTGTTCAAAATATTACATAAGAACTTATTTTTAAAGTACCCTAAGTAAAATATTGAATGTGATATTAAAGCTGTTAAATTACATTTGGTGCTTGAAACACAATTCATTTTCATGAAAACTGACTTTTTCTTTTTTTCTTCCAATTTTTAGCTTTAACCGTTTGGATCTGCCACCCTATAAAAGTTATGAACAGCTAAAAGAAAAACTGATGTTTGCAATTGAAGAAACTGAAGGTTTTGGACAGGAATAGCAACTGTGTTCTAAAAGACAATAATCCAACCCATAGTTTGTTGGTTTTGGGTTTTTTTCTCCCCCCGTCAATTTTTTGGAGGAAAGTCGTGCTGTTAGCTTTGTTCTTCATACCTTGATATAAATTCCAGCTGTTTAAATGCTGGTATTTCTGTTTGGAAGGTCTTACTACTTTGGTTAATTCACTAAACCTTGGCTATCCTATGAGCAGTTTATTTTTATGATATTTTTCAATTCAGAGAAGGATCTATGATTTTTTTTCCAATTCTTGATATTGATTTATTCTAACAACTGGGGCCCATTGGAAAAAGTTTACAAAATTGCATAAAAAAATCTCTTTTACATAAATAAGTATACTTTTTATATATATATATATATATATATATATATATATATATTAAAATAAAATATAAAAAACTGAGTATGTGCAATACCAGATCAATGTAAAGTGTAATTTAATGTTTAGGTAAATTGTTCTTTCTCATTTTATATTGATCTATTTGTTTGGATAAATTATGTTGTTGTGTTTCCCTAAAACTGCTAAGGCAGTGTCTTTGATTTATGGACAGTGGCTTTAATACTGTGAATATGTAAGAAGTAACCCTAAAGCCCTTTTGTGTTAAGATACAAGTCAAGATATATAATCTTAGGTTTTTGAAATAACTAGCAGGGTCATGTGTAATAAATCAAATGCAAGGTACAATTAAAGATGCATTTATTTTATAACTGCTTTTATATTAACAGAAAATACAGTGAAAGATATTTTTTTTAGGCTTGGGTTTAGTAATTGCATTTTTGCTAATGTTGATGTGTGACTTAATCCAGGTACAAACTACTAAAGCAGACTTTGCACATGTTCGCTTCAGCATCATGATAAATTACATCTGTAGATTTAAAATTAATGCACAAAGTTAAAAATTCAGAAGACTTGAAGTTGTAAATTAGTCTCATTTTGGAGAGCTTGTATTATTTTACTAAATATGTAATATATAAACACAAAAAAGCGTAATTGCATAGTCTCTCCTTTGTTCCCCTAACTCTGTCCCTGAAATCCTTTTCTAAAACACGAAGTTGTTTCTCATCTTTTCCTTTTCACTCTTGTGCCTACAACTAAAACAACCCTCATGTCACTTGAAAAAATCATTAAAATATCATTAGTGATTTATTGATTATTTTAAAATTGCTTTACTACCACCAAATGCTGCCTCCCCACAAATGGTGGGTGACAAAGTGCGTGTTCTTATTTTTTACAAAGCAGCATGCTACTTGGTAAGGGCAAAGAAGCAAGGGTCTGCAGGTAGCAAGCAAAAAAGACAATTAAGTTAAAGTCTGTGAGGGCAAAGCTGTTATTAAACTGGCAGCGGTAATAGCTAGCCTTGCATCTAGCTAAATGTCAGCTCACTTTTAAATATTGTGCCAGATCATAGATATTCACCTATCTGATCCGTTAAAACAAAGGTTGATTAAAATATCTGGGGGGATGACTCTGTATTATTTTAGTAAGCTGGAACCAATCACATGCTCTGATTCATGGTTTTCCAAACTTAGATGTGTCACAGATCATTAATTTGCTGTCTTTCTGAATTCAGAGATGTATGGACCAATAGGCGTCTCACATGTTAGTTTAAAATTGAGTCATTATACTAAGTTTCAGGAAAGTCGTGGCTTTCTTTCTTTCGCAAAACTATGTTGATCCACTGCATTTTACTGGGATCTAGATCTAGTGAGTATGAGGTGTTGAATGTACAGTGCAGTTGTTCCTTCACACCCGAGCCAATGAGTCAATTCACATATTACAGCAAGTTTCATATTACTACAATGCTCAGATTCAAAAATACAGAATCAGTCTTCCACTTGTGTGATTCCATATTATATATACATTAGTAAGCTTTCCCAGAGCTTAAACAAATTTCCCATGATATAATTGAAATGAATTAACAGTCCTGAGTAAAAAAAACATAATTCAAATCTGATCAAGTTAGTTTTTCAAAGGGGATTTCTTGAATAAGAAAACCTGAAATAAGAATCTCAGCAAATTTAAGTACAATGAGAACACCACCAGTTCCAAAGTTGTACAACTGATTCTCGTTGATACAGTAGCTTGGTACCCCAAGGGATGTCGTACAGTCTCACACTATTGAACAAAGTTGTAATTAACAATGAAAAATGCTCCCCAGGGTTTCGCAAACCCTCTTTGTGGCTTTGTGTTTAAATTAAACTCTTGACTTAATTTAGCATGTTCTTTCCCTGTTTCGTTATACACAATAGTGTGAAGATTCTTGGTAAGTTTAACATTTATGTTTCATTCAGAAAAATTTGTTAGTTTTGAGTGTGCATCATATTTTGCTTTTCTATTTTTTATTTATTTTTTTTGTTAAAACCTACACTTAAACATGGACGACGTATAATATTTTTGTGTCCTTAACAAAAAGTGCTCAGATCCACAGAGCAAAACCAAGCTCTTTAAAACAGGCTGCTTTGTAAAAAATATGAGAATTGATCTATATATTTCATCTCAGACTTCTTAGCTACAGAAGGAGCATCTGGACAGAGAATGGGAACCACTGATGATTGCCAAATCCCAAAATGTGGCCCGAGATCCTGAAGAGTATAAGGAGCTTTAGCTGATTTATGTAGGAGCGCTGCCAGACTAGAAATGTCAATCTTAATGGGTGTAAGACCACAGTACTTGAAGGAGAAAATAATAAACACCTCTTGTCCCAGTGTGCTTGAATTTCAAGTGAACACATAACCGCGACTAAATCAGAAGAAATGGGACCAAATCTTACATTGCAACATCTCAATGGCATAACACAGCCAAAGGGTCACCTGGCAGCCTGTAGACATACCTCTGAATTTTTAGACTATTATTCTGATATATTTAGTCGGCACAATTTTAAGACATAACACCTTTTAAAATAGATCAAAAAAGTAAAAAACAATTGAGTTACTGTTTAAACCAAAACAACCTTTCTTCAGGTCACTTATTTTTTACCTAACCTAGAAATATAGCAGCTCCAATTACCGAAACACTTTAACGTTTATTTCCTTTCTATCCAAAAAGACAAGACCAGTGACAGAAAGCAAATGAAACCTTGTCTATTGATGGACATCAAAAGGAGCAGGCATATTTTCGTCTTTTAAAAGCAAAAAGTCATGTGGAGGCATTGAAAAAATCGAGATGTGAAATTATGCAGCCATTTTTACATAAATCTGCTTAGAGGATCGGACTGGTGATGTCATTAGTCAAGCGAAGAGCTCATGGGCTGGCCATGCACATCATAATTCATGCTGCCCCATTGATTCTTGTCCACTCTTTTCTGCTGATTTGCACAAAAAAAATTGGAAAAAATCATATCATGATTTTTTTCAAAGCACCCAGATGAAAGAGTACTTTTTTTATCTTAAAGGTTAGAAAGAAAAGTACAAAAGTTGGCAAAAGAGATGTAATGCAATCCAGAAACCTTTTCTGTAGTTTTTTTGAGCACCTAGAAAACAAACACTCCTTGCATTTTATTTGTATGAGGAGTAAAGCTTGTGTAAAATTATAACACACAACACCAACAAAACACAAGTTATAAATATTCCATAGTCGCACCATTTGCAAGCTAATAGTGTAACAGCCTCAGAAGCAAACATAAACAAATCGCAACATTTCCATTGCCCCATCAGATGCTAAAGCTAGTGCATAAAAATTGTAAACACCCAAACAGTGCTGGACAGATTAACATGCTGTGTGTTGGCTCTGAATTGTAATGTACATTGCTCTTGGCATGAGCTTTGACTTGCGATGTTGTAGGGCATCCCCTTAGCCGCTGTGCTGCCCCATAATCACTTTTTTTTTTCAGTAAGGCACATTGGGCTGATAACTACGCTCCACGTGACAAATGGGCACCTTGGCATGTATCCTGCAAGGAATTAAAGCCCTATATTTAGATGTAGCCAATAGAAATTCATTCTTAAATTAAGCTTTGATTACATCTCTGCTTTTCATCAGGAACTGAAAGGGTGGCACAGCCACAGCAGACAATTTCTAATTATCCCTGTTTTGCTGATTAATTAGCTTGCACCTAAGAAAATGGCAAAAAAGTGAGATGCAGGCTGGAGCTATAAGTGGAAATTTATAAAAGAACAGTAAAATTCATTGGTGCCTGCATATGCTAAACCAGAACACTGCACTACACAATTTTAAGTGTCCTGCAGTTTTTACAAATCAGCTGTAGCAACTACTGTAATTGCCTTTTTATGTATATATTAAAGTTTTGCTTAAACCATTTATTGACCATTGTTTCAGGGATTATTTTTCAATTTGGTATATATACAGTATATATTCAGGTAAAATTCTTAATATCATTTGAAAGCTTTCAAACATGCTCAGGAATCAGAAAGCATAGCGATGGTTTTCTAGAACTTGGCTGCACTTTACAGCAATTTGTGATTCATCCCTTGGTCTGCAATGCCTTTACATGCCAACTATTAGGTTTTTACATTTTCAGTGTTCATCAGATTAAGCTGAAAACATCAAACGTCAGTTGGTTATTTTGTTTAGTAAAACATTCACAGTTATATTTACATTTTTGTCTGTTTTGTAATTGGATTACAAAGAAAATGAAGAACGGCGCTAGACCCTGCAATATGCCTCCAATGTTCTAGAACACACCCATTACTTCACACGTAGTTAATGGGATTTAGTTTGCAAGTCAGTCCGAGTTAATACTTGAGTAATGTGAAGAAGAATTTGTCATTTTAAATGACAAATATGGGGTGTACAAGTTTAATGTGACCAAATGTTGCACTTCACCTTTACCGTTTGTTTGCATTTGTCAAAAAATATTTCAAAGCGCAGCCTCACAGCTTGCCGTAAATAGAAGCAAGAAAATAAAGGTTGTTTCTGCTTAACTCTTCAGTCAATTTAATTGTTCCTCCTAAACACATACAGTAGTTTGTCACATACAACGTTATCTACACTCGCTACCATTTCAGGGAAACCGTAAGAGGAGTGCACAATACTGGAGCATTCATTTAATAAAGTAAATGTTTTAGATTGCACCCACATGCAGATGGGATTTAGAAGTCCAGTGTAACAACTGGCTGGCATTTGTACTGTTGAAGTTGTAATCATCTTTTCAATTATACATTTTGCTTCTCATATTTTTAAAAATGTTTGGTATTTAAACCCTTTATAAAACGGCGTCACGGAGAAGCCTTGTTTTATTTATGTCAGTGACAGAAACATCGAGCAGAAAGTACCGCACAAGAAATGTAATCTTTATGGACATTTATTGATTTTTCACGGAGGGGTTACTAGATTTATATGCATTTGTGTGCTCGTGTGCCTAGTTGGAATTTTATTTTCAGTTTTAGGATTTTTTTTTTTTTACATATAATTACAGCAGTTATATTCTTGCCATTTTAAAAATACTGTTTTCCACGGAGGGGGTACACATGTTGTCATCTGTTATGCGTAAACAAGGGAAGGCAGTCTCTGTTCTGTTTTTATTTTATTTTATCTTTGTCCATATCTCTGGATGAATATTGATATATTTTTCTTCTGAAAACTAACAGAACAATTGCATTTTCCTGGTGTATAATTTAGTTGTAAATCATGTTAATAATTAATGCTCTGTAACATTTGACTTTGTAAAACTTAAATCTTTTAGTAATGACAATTAATGATTTAAACACTATTTAAGAATGCATTTTTGTTTCATCTGTACAGTAAAGGTGTAAAATACTTAAATCTGTTTAGGAATATAAAAAATAAAAATATATAAATGGTACAGTTTTTTTTGTTAATAAATATGTTAATCCATCTGAATGTTTGCACTTTCTATTATAAATCATACTATATAATGCTTTTTTCTTTTGATTTCATTTCTCCTAGGCTTGTGACTTTGACATGGTTTGTGGGACTCTATGTGCCCTAATGATCTTTAGAGCTCTGTGGTCCAGAGATCTGTGCTTCTCTTAGGGTTACCTAAGGCAGTTTTGCCTTAACACTAGAATTACCAGAGCCTACGAAAAAACTCGTAGATCCGTCCCACCTTAAATCACTTTGCACCTCTCCGTCAGCGTCCTTTGTCCTCTAAATATGTTGATAAGCAGCAAACAGCAAGCAGCCTGCTGACATCCCCCCACCGGCGCACAGTTTTCTCAGCTCAAGTCTGTTTACCTGCGTGTCAGTTGCTTAGAGTTGTATAGACTGAGAAGTCAAGCAAAATAAAACCTTTTATAAATACTATATCGTTATTTGGAACACTTGCATTTCATGTGTGTTCTGTGTCTACAACGATCTATGTAAACACATCGTTAAAACAGAAACGTTTTTCATGTTTTAGTAATAATTGACAAAATGTAGACATGAAGTGTATAATGTGTGAAGCCTGAAGTCCAAATATCAAAGAAACACTTTCACAAAAGGTACAAATAGAACAAGTGCGCTTTTATTCAAAAATATAACTGCAGAAAAAAAAAGCCGCATTAGCATGCGACATTGATACACATTTACTTTTACTGCCTCGATGGCGTAACGGTATCAACTGCTGACTGGGAATCAAAAGGTCACGAGTTTGACCCCGCACGACTCCGTTTTGAGAAGTGAACTGCTCTTATTCTTAAAATTTTAGAATAAAAACATACATTTGATTCCAGTCTGTAACAACTGGTGTAAATTTATGGTACTTGTAAAGGTTAGCTTTGTGTTTTTTTTTTTTTTTTTGTTTTTTTTTTTTAAATTCAGTTTCATTCCCTGCTGTTTTCACATAAAGACATGCTATAGCTGTGCAGTGTACTTGTGACTGCATTCTCGTACCAATGCTTGCAAACTGAAGTGTCTGCATGCACTTTTCGTGGCATTACACATGTAATCCAAATAAGTAACATTCAATCTGGCTTTTATGTTAGTAACATATAAATGTTGATGTACAAGTATAACAAAACAAGTGCACTTTTATTCAAGACTATAACCGAAGAAAAAAGAAAGCAAGTTACAGTAGGCAGTTGATACGACAGCTTGCATGGTGCAATGCTAAGAACTGCTGATTTCCGTTCCGTGCTATATGTTGTTTATTTGGATTTAGTTAGTTACTTCCTACAGCGTCCAGTCACACGTACACTGCAGAGCTTTCTGTGTTTGAGCGACACGGGCATGCTCAAAAAATACACGTGTAATGCCACGAAAAGTGCATGCAGACACTTCAGTTCGCAACTCGTGCACTAAGACCAGCTTAACAACGGGTTTGGAAATAAAAGTCCATTGCACTGTTCAATTGATGAATGTCTGCTGCTGCTTCTTCAATCAACTCCGAGTCCAGCTCAGGGCGATGAAGGAGCAGTCCAGGAGAAAGCTGGAGCAGAAGTTGCAGAATAACAGCATGAAGGAAGTGTGGGATGGAGATCATCACTGGCTGCAGCTCGAAGCAGGGTGCCACCATCTGGAGAGAGTAAACCAGATGAACAAGTTCTTTAACGGGTTTGACCACCCTAACCCACTCTCACCTCAGAGTACTGCACCCTCCACCCATCCTTCTGCTGATACCAGCACAGGTGAGACATCCCCACCCACAATTACAGCAGCCCAGTTGAGCAGAGAGCTGAGGAGACTTCAGGCCAGCAAAGCAGTGGGTCCAGATGGAGTATCACCACGACTGCTGAAGGCCTGTGTGCTGGAGCTGGGGAGTCCTCTACAGTGCATCTTCAACCTGAGCCTGGAACAGGGGAGAGTCCCGAGGCTTTGGAAAACATCTTGCATCACCCCAGTCCCAAAGGTATCACGTCCTAGTGAGCTGAATGACTTCCGGCCTGATGCCCTGACATCACATGTGATGAAGACCATGGAGCGGCTGCTGCTTCACCACCTGAGGCCACAGGTCTGCCTCATCTTCGACCCTCTGCAGTTCGCATACCAGGAGAAGGTGGGAGTGGAGGATGCCATCATGTATATGCTACACCAATCCTTCTCCCACTTGGACAGAGGCAGTGGCGCTGTAAGAATAATGTTTCTGGACTTGTCTAGCACCTTCAACACCATCCAACCTCTGCTCCTCGGGGACAAGCTGACAGAGATGGGAGTAGATTCACACCTGGTGGCATGGATCGTGGACTATCTTACAGACAGACCTCAGTATGTGCGTCTTGGGAACTGCAGGTCTGACATTGTGGTCAGCAGCACAGGAGCGCCACAGGGGACTGGACTTTCTCCAGTCCTGTTCAGCCAACATACATCAGACTTCCAATACAACTCAAAGTCCTCTAACGTGCAAAAGTTTGCTGACAACACTACTATGGTGGGCTGCATCAACTCAAAACCAAGGAGCTGGTGGTGGATTTTAGGAGGCCCAGGCCTCTCATGTACCCTGTGATCATCAGAGGTGACTGTGTGCAGACCTATAAATACCTGGGAGTGCAGCTGGATGATAAACTGGACTGGACTGCCAATACTGATGCTCAGTGCAAGAGAGGACTGAGCCGACTTGAAGGCTGGCGTCCTTCAACATCGGCAATAAGATGCTGCAGATGTTCTACCAGACGGTTGTGGCGAGTGCCCTCTTCTACGCGGTGGTATGCTGGGGAGGCAGCATAAAGAAGGACACCTCACGCCTGGACAAACTGGTGAGGAAGGCAGGCTCTATTGTAGGCACGGAGCTGGACAGTTTGACATCCATGGCAGAGCGACGGGCGCTGAGCAGACTCCTGTCAATCATGGAGAATCCACTGCATCCACTGAACAGGATCATCTCCAGAGAGAGGAGCAGCTTCAGCGACAGACTGCTGTCACCGTCCTGCTCCACTGACAGACTGAGGAGACCCCACACTATGCGACTCTTCAATTCCACCTAGCAGGGTAAATGTTAACATTTTACAAAGTTATCGTCTGTTATACCTGCATTGTTATCACTCTTTAATATTGTTCTTTATCAGTATGCTGCTGCCGGAGTATGTGAATTTCCCCTTGGGATTAATAAAATATCTGCCAATCCATCCATCCATCCAAATGCTTCACCTAACCACGCAGGCTTTTTTTCCTTTTCTAGCAAATTAATGCATGTGATGATTGCAAGAAGTAACTTCATCTTGAAAAATACCAGACTTTTCCCTTACAACATTGCTGTTAATGGTGGAGCTGGAGAGTGGAGGTGACGTGTTGCTTGTTCTTTGGACACGTAAGTATTTCATTAAACTCTGTACACGTGACAGTACTGCTTCTGTAGCTTAAGCCGTACACTAAATGAGCACTGAACTGTTAACTTTGTGTCTTATTGTGCCAGTAGAGGGCCACATTGCCTCGGTAGCCTCATCTGAGTGTCTGCTGATGAAATTTTAATTGAAAAAGAAAACAAAAAATCTTCTGCCATGCAGAGTGTGACAAATTACAGAAAGCAATGAGTGTTTCATAGAAAAAAAGGGTCATGGAAACATAGTTCATGTTTTATTTATTTGTTGCTCTCTGCTCTGTTCCTTGACAAAAAAAGAAGGCATTTGGTACATGCGAGTTGTAGGTGTATTTGCATAATTCAGTTCTCTCGCGACCCAATGGAGCGAACAGGTACCGTGATTACAGGTAACACTTATACGTACGATAGCTGGCTTTCTGTTTAAGACTGAAGCCTCGTGTCACAACCAGAAGGTGTTGGATTTTCCCTGTCACTGTCCTGACTTTTCTCTTCTATATTCTTCTTCTTGTCCCGTTGATCGCTCCTGTTCTCCCGTCACTCACTGGTGGGGCCCAGTCTGAATATTCCTTGATGTTTTCATTCTTCTTTATTGTAAACCTCAATGATGATTTTTTTTTTTTTTTTTTTAGTAGCGATTTGTGAAGCAAGCCAGTTCACACACTGTTCATGTCATGAAAAAAAAACAAAATCAATCAAACAACGGGGTGTTGATGTATCTTGGTCTGTCTCGGTTAGCTTCAGGTCTTTGTGAAACCCTCTGACATCGTCATCGTCTAACAAAATGCAGCCATGGATTTAAACACTTAAATAAAATGAGGGCCTCACAACCACCTGCTACTCAGGAAAATCTGCTGGCTATGAACTACTTAGATCAAAATGGCAAGACCTCAAGCATATAGGGTGGTCCAGATCTAATTATGCAATTTTCATTACGCTATAACTTATTAAGTTTATTACATAGAAAATCCCGGACCATCGAGAAGCGTGCAAACTGACGACATGAAGAATCGCCTTTGTGCTGAACTGGAATCGTCCCCGCATAAGACGATCTGAATCTGCATAATTAGATCTGGACCACCCTGTAGAATCGAATGGGTTTGGGCTTAAGGTGAAAAAGGACAAGCCGCAGTAACAGCCGACAGAACACGTGCTGAATGACTTGACCTGCTCTCCCGATAGCGGCTCTCGGTACTGTGCGGCCAGGTATTTGCTGCTCAATTGAAAATGGTGGGCAGCATTTTTTTTGGACCTTCCTTCATTCTCTCTTTAACTCTTTTAGGGCGGATGTCGACATTTCTCAACACAAGGAGTTGAGGGAGGATGTCAACTAAAGTCGACATCCTGGGGGCAAAGGGTAAGAAAAGCTGTAAACGTTGATAAACCTCACTGTTACATTATAGGTAGACCCCCTTAGACTTATTGACTTGACGTTGAATCCCTACGTGGAGTAAATAGCATGGCAGCGACATCAGGTGAGAGACGCAAATGCACAGAGCAAAATACTCAGTGTGTGTTATTTATTTATTTATTGTGTATTATAGCTGGCTTATCGAACTCCAATTTTGATGCAAGTGATCTGGAGGTCGAAAATGAAAGTCTGGTACGAGCATCAGCTGATCGTAGTGCTGAGCACCCTATGGCAACGTTCACCCTGAGAGGACGACACAGACCTGCTGTAGATCCGTGTGAGGAAACTTGGCTACTGGACTCCATCAAACACCACAGCGTGCTGGTGGACACTATGGGTTATCAGCCACTTCAAGTTGTCGTTTTCCAGGAAATGAATTTCAGCTTATGTGTGATGAGACAAACAGGTATGTATTGAGTATGTGAGTTTACATACCGTAGAGCAGGGGTGTCGGACGCCAGCCCTGGAGGGCAGCAGTGGCTGCAGGTTTTCATTCTCGCCCTTTTCCTAATAAGTGCCCCGTTTTTACTGCTAATTAAATCTTTTTCCCTTCATTTTAATAGCCCTGTTTTTAAAGATCCAGTCCTCTGAATTGATTCTTTTTTTTTTATTATTAAATGATAGCCAAACAGAAATGAGATATGAAATGAGCCACCAGATGACCAGTTACTGTAAATTGGGGCTTCAAACTCCAACCAGTTTCTTAATGAGAAGCCAGTCCTTGTTGCTCTTAATTAAACCCGTTATTTAATTCCATGGCTTGTTGCTGCTCTCATTTTGCCACAGCAGACATTTCTAAAAGTGTTGATTTTCTGTCTTTTCTAAGATCACCATCAAGATGTTTTGGTGACCTGAGGAGATCAGCCTTACTGAGACCTCCACCTTTCTTTATTTTCAGATATTGTGTGATGTGATGTGTCATGTGGCGCCTCGTTTTGTGTCTCGTTATTGTTTGGCTGCTAATTAAGGAAAAATAAACAACTAAAGGCGCCTGAGTCAAGTTAATTAAAACTAAGACAAAAGTTAATTAGCAGCCAAAACTGGTCACTAATGAAGAAAAGGGTTAGAATGAAAACCTGCAGCCACTGCGGCCCTCCAGGACTGGAGTTCGACACCCCTGCTGTAGACACTCATGGAACATAAAACTGTGACATTTGTCATGAACAAGTATTTTATGTTGATTTATGGGTGACACTTCTGCTTTGAGTGCTACTTAGAAAACTGAGTGTTTTGGAAAATTATTTAGCCCTGGGACAAAAGAAAAAAAATAATAATTAGCCCTGAAAGAGTTAATAATTGTTTAATAAGAGGTTTGTAGCCATTTCTCTGAGCTTCATCCTGTGCGGCCAAGTATTTGCTGCTCAATTGAAAATGGTGGGCAGCCTTTTTTTGGGACCTTCCTTGATTCTCACTTTAATAATCGTATAGATAGATAGATATATAGCGTAGTTGGCAGGATTAGATAGATAGATAGATAGATATGAAAGGCACTATATGATAGATAGATAGATATATACTTTATTAATCCCAAGGGGAAATTACCATACTCCAGCACCAGCATACTGATAAAGAACAATATTAAATTAAAGAGTGATAATAATGCAGGTATAACAGACAATAACTTTGTATAATTTTAACGTTTATTCCCCAAACCCCCCGTCCCCGCTGGAATTGAAGAGTCGCATAGTGTGGGGTCTCCTTAGTCTGTCAGTGAGCAGGACGGTGACAGCAGTCTGTCGCTGAAGCTGCTCCTCTGTCTGGAGATGATCCTGTTCAGTGGATGCAGTGGATTCTCCATGATTGACAGGAGCCTGCTCAGCGCCCGTCGCTCTGCCACAGATGTCAGACTGTCCAGCTCCGTGCCTACAATAGAGCCTGCCTTCCTCACCAGTTTGTCCAGGCGTGAGGCGTCCCTCTTCTTTATGCTGCCTCCCAAGCACACCACCGCGTAGAAGAGGGCGCTCGCCACAACCGTCTGATAGAACATCTGCAGCATCTTATTGCAGATGTTGAAGGACGCCAGCCTTCTAATGAAGTATAGTCGACTCTGTCCTCTCTTACACAGAGCATCAGTATTGGCAGTCCAGTCCAATTTATCATCCAGCTGCACTCCCAGGTATTTATAGGTCTGCACCCTCTGCACAGTCACCTCTGATGATCACGGGGTCCATGATGGGCCTGGGCCTCCTAAAATCCACCACCAGCTCCTTGGTTTTGCTGGTGTTCAGTTGTAGGTGGTTTGAGTCGCACCATTTAACAAAGTCCTTGATTAGGTTCCTATACTCCTCCTCCTGCCCACTCCTGATGCAGCCCACCATAGCAGTGTCGTCAGTGAACTTTTGCATGTGGCAGGACTCCGAGTTGTATTGGAAGTTCGATGTATGTTGGCTGAACAGGACCGGAGAAAGTCCAGTCCCCTGTGGTGCTCCTGTGCTGCTGACCACAATGTCAGACCTGCAGTTCCCAAGATGCACATACTGAGGTCTGTCTGTAAGAGAGTCCATGATCCATACCACTAGGTGTGAATCTATGCCCATCTCTGTCAGCTTGTCCCTGAGGAGCAGAGGTTGGATGGTGTTGAAGGCGCTAGAGAAGTCCAGAAACATAATTCTAATAGAATTTCAGTTTAATAAGAGGTTTGTAACCATTTCTCTGAATGACTTGAACTGTCCTCCCAGTAGCGGAGCTTCATCCTGTGTGGCCAGGTATTTGCTGTTCAATTGAAAATGGTGGGCAGCATTTTTTTTTTTTTTTTTGGACCTTCCTTGATTCTTGCTTTAATAATCGTTTAATAAGAGGGTTGTAATCATTTCCCTGTCTTCTGTTGAAGAGCGTTTTCGAGACTTTGAGTTTAAAAGCCTCAGCCACATTTTTTAGGCCTGGGCCGGCCTGGATCCTGCCATTTGAGTTTGTGGCTAAGCTGATTAGGATGGAGGGCGTTCAGTGGATTCCAGCCTGGCTCTCTCTTCTGATCTTTTTTTTTTTTTTTTTTTTTTAAATATGTGGAAGAGAAGGGAAGATGGAGAATTAGGGAAATGATAATAGAAATTTATTAAGAAAACCGGGGTGTATAACGTGGTACAGTCGGTGGACCATTCTGGTTTACCCAAGAATGCTGGATAGTAGCATATAGAGGAGAAAGAACGAAGCTGTTTATCTTAAAAGTTAACCCTTAGACTACTTGAATATCATTAGAATTACAAGTGAAGAAAAAACAGATTTAAATATAAAATCATATATTAATGCTATGGTGACAACTCTCTGGAGAGCAAGTTGGGATGTGCGAAATTCCTAATACCAGAAATTGTATATGGTGATTAAAGGATTCAAAATCACTAAAAATAAATGTGAAGAAAATGAGGGATCTGCTGGCATGGCGCAGACTGTGGAGATTTCTGATGTGTGTGATGAAACGCGGCACGTGAGGGGATTGAGACGACGTAACTGGTCTGATCTGATTTACTGTTGAGGACATTTTCTGTTTCGAGTCTCCCGAGCATGGCAGAGACACGTCTGTCCTTGAATTTGAATGTGAAATTGCATCTTCATGTGGCCAACCGAGTTTGACTTGGCTGGTTATCGTATCCAAAACTCCAATTCCTTTTTATATGTCAGACAAATAAAAATGGACATCAGGTGACGGGGGTGCTCAGCAGCAGGAGGAGACGGCTGCTTGTAGCAGCTCATTAAACGGTTCTTGAAATAGCCTCGTTTCCCCGATCGATTTCATTAACCGTTTCCTTAAGAATAACTTAATAAAAATTTAGATTCCATCCGTGTCGCTGGCTGCACTTAAAGCCATTCTATCAATAAATACGTCCCTTATGTCTGCCGTGCTCAATTTATTCGATATTTAGAAAGGCCCGTCTGTAACTTGTGAACGTCGGGTTCAATACAAATGCTAATTCCCTATGGATTTTTTCTCTTTTTTGCAGCGAATCCTTCACCAATTTTTGTTGCATTTCTTAAAACGGTTGTCATTGTAAAAGATGCGAGTGAACCTTTGGCTCATTTGTTCAGATTCCATTTTCTGTGCTTTGTTTGTTAAGATTTTTTGGGCTTGTTTTGTTTTTTTATTCTTTTCCTTCTGTGAGTAAAATGCGTCATTTTATACAACGTTTGTTTTGCTTTTGATCTTACAACAACGTTTATTTCTGTCGCACATTTTCATACAAATAGTGGAGCTCAAAGTGCTGTACATGATGAAGAAAGAGAAAAAAGACAAAGTAAGAATTCAAATTAGGGAACACTAATTAATATAGAATAAGAGTAAGTCCGGTGGCCAGGGAGGATAGAAAAAACAAAAAAAAAAACTCCAGACAGCTGGAGAGAAAAAATCTGCAGGGGGTCCCGAGGCCATGAGACCACCCAGCCCCCTCTGGGCATTCTACCTAACATAAATGACCTCAATCAGTCCTCATTGTATTCAGGGTTCTCATGGAAGGACTTGATGATGATGACGGACACGTGGACTGCTGGCCTTTAATCCATCAATGTAGGAACATCACGGTGCTTTGATCAGGTGATGATGGCGCAGGTCGCCACCACAGAAAACCAGAAAAAGAACCGAAGAGAGAGTAGGGGTTAGTATGGATTGTAGAGCCACCATGAATAGTAATGATAATTATTTGAATATGCAGAGAGTCAGGATTAACTTAAAATGAAGTTATGAGAAGACCATGTTAACGTAATGAGTTTTTAGCAGTTTTTTTAAAGTTCTCCATCGTATCAGCCTGGCGAATTTCTATCGGTAAACTCGTATTCCATATTTGAGGTGCATAACAGCCAAAGGCCGCCCGCCTCACCACTTCTTTTAAGTTTAGCTCTTGGAATAATAAGCAGACACTCACTTGAAGATCTAAGGTTACGATTTGGAGTGTAAGGTGAAAGACATTTTGATATATCAGATGGTGTGAGATTATTTAAGGCTTTGTAAACCATAAGCAGGATTTTGAAGTCAATTCTGAATGACACAGGTAACCAGGAACAGGTGACACTCCTTTTTTTTTTTTTCTCCCCCATTGTGTTACTAGCAAAGTTCCCAGATTACCAGAAGTTGAGAAACACATCGCCAAAGGTGCCCCCCTTATTTAAAGTCCATGCCACACTTCAGTTGGCGTCCCGTTCGTGTCGTTTGCTTCTTTCATTTGTTTTTTTTTGTTTTCCAGCTTCAGGAATTCTTTGCTTGTTATGTAAGCAGCCAAGTTTAGTTTCTTTTTATTGAATCTTTCTATTATGTTATTTTGTAAGTTTTGATTTTGATTTTTATCCATCCATCCATTCTCCAACCCGCTATATCCTAACTACAGGGTCACGGGGGGGTCTGCCGGAGCCAATCCCAGCCAACACAGGGCGCAAGGCAGGAAACAAACTCCGGGCAGGGTGCCAGCCCATCACAGTTTGATTTTCATTCCTGTGAATTTTATTGTGTTTAATACTTGATTTCCATAAGAATATCGATTTCTTTATTCTGTGTATTCTTAGGTTCCTTGGGTTTTGTGTGTTGCGTTCAGCCACCCTAGGCCAGCATACAGTGGATTGACGACCCCTTGCCTTTCTGAACACTTTATTGGGTTGTAGATTTAATTTTTACATGGATACATTTTCCGTTTTTGCTAGATCGATCAATAACTCAAAAAGGTTTTCAAAGTTAGCACAAATGAAAAGCTGAAATCTCTCGTGCATATTAGTATTCAGACTCAAATTCAGTAGTCCCTTCAAACATGGCACACCTGGACTTGGGCAGTTTCTCCCATTCTTAATGGTCGATCCTCTCCAGCGCCCATAGAATAAGCAGGAAGCGTCTGTAAAATGTCGTCTTCAGGTCTCTCTACGCATGTTGTTGTTGTTCTCTGTGATTTACTGTACGTCTGGGGCTTTGGCTAAGCCACTCCAGGGCACTCAGAGACTCGTCCCAAAGCCACTCCTGCACTGTCTTGGCTGTGTGCGTCGGGTCACTGAACGGTCACCCCAGTCCTAGTGGTGTGCACTCTGGTGCAGGACCTCTCTGTATTTGGCCGCGTTCATCCTTCCCTCAATTCTGATCAGCCTCTCTGTCCTTGCAATATCATAGCGTGATTCTGCGACCACCGTGCTTCATCATAGAGATGGTATTAGGCAGGTGATGAGCAGCACCTGCTCTTTACAGGACATTGTGCTCGAAGTTCTGATTTTTGTCTCATCAGAGCAGATATGGTTTTCTGTTTTGGTCTCAGAGTCAAAGTGGGCCTTTTATTCAAGAGTGGCCTTAGTTTAGCTGCTCTTACCATAAACGCCCAATTGACGGATTGCTGCGGAGATGGCCGTCTTTCCAACAAGTTCTCTCCAATCTCAGCAGGAGGACCTTTTGAGAGTGACCGGTGGGTTCTTGGTTGCCTCCCTGATCAAGGCCCTTCTTGTCCAGTTACTCTAGAAATAGCCCTGGTGGTTTCAGTCTTCTTCCATTTCACAGTTCTTGAGGCCTCTGAGCTCTTGGGCACAGTCTAAGCTTTTACAATGGTTGGATCCCCTTCCCCTAATCTATGCCTCACCACAGTTTGATCGTGGAGGTCTACAGCAACGACTTTGGTTTTCAGGGTTTTTTATCCTGCCATGCAGTGTGAATTGTGGGAACTTCTATACACAAGTACACTTGTCTTAAGTAAACAATGTCCAATCAGCTGAGTGTGCCACAGGCGTGGATTCCAAACAAGTTCTAGAAACATCTCCAGGAGAATTAAAGCAAACAGGAGGCACCTGAGTCCAATTTGAGTGCCACAGCAAAATGACTGAATACTTACAGGACTAAGAGATTTCATCTTTTGATTTTTAATAAACTTGCAAACCTTTCAGCACGCATGTTTCCACTTGGTCAGTATGTGTTATGCCTTTCACGTTTAGCTATCTGTTATATAGCGCCTTTCACATCAGTATTTCTATTCTAGTAGCCACGGTACCTGTCAAAGACGGGTAATGGCAAATGTTTTTAAATTCGTGTCTCTCTCTTGCCCTTCCTGTATTTTCAGCACCTTTTTTCCTCGGTATGCGTGTGTGTCTGAAGGTCTTGTCACTGGCGTTCCCGTCCTCAAAAGTCGTTCCTGTCAAGCCCACTTCTCAGACTTTGTCTTTATTTCTGAGGTGCCTTTCTTGCCACCTGTCCATTTTTATACTTTCTGCCATTGCGGCTGCTTTTACTGCTTGTGCGTCTCGCACGCGCCTTTTCTCTTTCTTGTCGTGTCCCCCAAAGCCAAAGTGTCCAATCAGATCGCTCTGAGGGATTTGGCACACGGACCTTCGTGTTTTATTATTTAGTAGACAGACAGATAGTGCCTTTCACATTATTCTGTTATATAGTGCTTTTTAAATGTTATCTGTTATAGACTGCCTGTTACATTACACATCTGTTATATAGTGCCTTTCACATCTATTTTTATATTACATTTGTGCCTTTCACATCTGTCTCTGTTACAGACTGCCCTTTGCACATGTATTTGTTAAATAGTGCCTTTTATATTTTTCTATTATATAGTGACTTTCCTGTCTATCTATCATATATATTGCTTTAAAGTGCTTTTCTCAGCAATCTGTGATGTCATGCCTTTAATATCTATTTAGCCATTATATAGTGCCTTTCACATCTAACAGTCCTCCATTTATTAGTCTCTCGGATTAGCACGAATATGTCGCTCCTTCAAGTGAAGTCGCAAAATCAACTGAAATGTTCAAGCAAATTATAGAAAAAAAAAACAAATCTAAATGCGTTAAGTCGTTCTCTCATGAAAAGCGAACAGACAGACAGACATTGGTTTCTATATATAGAGAGATATAGTGACACTCAAATCTGTACATCTGTTAATACAGAGTCTTTCATGTGCGTCCACCCACCTATCTGTTATATAGCACCTTTTAAATGTATCTTTTATAGAGAGTCGTCACATCCTTCCATGTACCTATTTGTAATAGAGTGTCTTTGACATGTTTCTATTATATAGACACTTTCACATCCTTTCATTTGATTTTCAGTTATTTAGCACTTTTGTCTATTTTAGAGCACCTTTTATATCTACCTGTTACATTGTGCATTGCATATGTGTATATGCTCATTGTGTGTGTGTGTGTGTGTGTGTGTATATATATATATATATATGTGTGTATATACAGTGGTGCTTGAAAGTTTGTGAACCCTTTAGAATTTTCTATATTTCTGCATAAATACGACCTAAAACATCATCAGATTTTCACTCAAGTCCTAAAAGTAGATAAAGAGAAACCAGTTAAACAAATGAGACAAAAATATTATACTTGGTCATTTATTTATTAAGCAAAATGATCGAATATTACATATTAGTGAGTGGCAAAAGTATGTGAACCTTTGCTCTCAGTATCTGCTGTGACCCCCTAAACGTTTCCAGTAACTTCTGATCATTCCTGCACACCAGCTTGGAGGAATTTTCTCCCATTCCTCCGTACAGAACAGCTTCAACTCTGGGATGTTGGTGGGTTTCCTCACATGAACTGCTCGCTTCAGGTCCTTCCACAACATTTCCATTGGATTAAGGTCAGGACTTTGACTTGGCCTTTCCAAAGCATTCACTTTATTCTTCTTTAACCTTCTTTGGTAGAACGACTTGTGTGCTGAGGGTCGTTGTCTTGCTGCATGACCCACCTTCTCTTGAGATTCAGTTCATGGACAGATGTCCTGACATTTTCCTTTAGAATTCTCTGATATAATTCAGAATTCATTGTTCCATCAATGAAGACAAGCCGTCCTGGCCCAGATGCAGCAAAACAGGCCCAAACCCTGATACTACCAGCACCATGTTTCACAGATGGGATGAGGTTCTTATGCTGGAATGCAGTGTTTTCCTTTCTCCAAACATAACCCTTTTCATTTAAACCAAAAAGTTCTATTTTGGTCTCATCCGTCCACAAAACGTTCTTCCAGTAGCCTTCTGGTTTGTCCACGTGATCTTCAGCAAACTGCAGACGAGCAGCAATGTTTTTTTTTGGAGAGCAGTGACTTTCTCCTTGCCACCCTGCCATGCACACCATTGTTGTTCAGTGTTCTCCTGATGGTGGACTCATGAACATGAACATTAGCCAATGTGAGAGAGGCCTTCAGTTGCTTAGAAGTTACCCTGGGGTCCTTGGTGACCTCGCCGACTATTACACGTGTGCCTTGCTCTTGGAGTGATCTTTGTTGGTCGACCACTCCTGGGGAGGGTAACAATGGTCTTGAATTTCCTCCATTTGTACACAATCGGTCTGACTGTGGACTGGTGGAGTCCAAACTCTTTAGAGATGGTTTTGTAACCTTTAACAGCCTGACAAGCATCAACAACTCTTTTTGTGAGGTCTTCAAAAATCTCTTTTGTTCACGCCATGATACACTTCCACAAACATGTGATGTGAAGAGCAGACTTTGATAGATCCTGTTCTTTAAATAACACAGGGTGCCCACTCACACCTGATTGGCATCCCATTGACTGAAAACACCTGACTCGAATTTCACCTTCAAACTAACTGCTAATTCTAGAGGTTCACATACTTCTGCCACTCACAAATATGTAATATTCGATCATCTTCCTCAATAAATAAATGACCAAGTATAATATTTTTATCTCATTTGTTTAACTGGTTTCTCTTTATCTACTTTTAGGACTTGAGTGAAAATCTGATGATGTTTTAGGTCGTATTTATACAGAAATACAGAAAATTCTAAAGGGTTCACAAACTTTCAAGCACAACTGTTATATATACATACACACACACACATATATATATATATACACACACAGTACAGGCCAAAAGTTTGGCCACACCTCCTCATTCAATGTGTTTTCTTTATTTTCATGCCCATTTACAGCACTCCATCACTCTCCTTCTTGGTCAAATAGCCCTTACACAGCCTGGAGGTGTGTTTGGGGTCATTGTCCTGTTGAAAAATAAATGATCGTCCAACTAACCTGACTTCTGCACAACACAACTGCTGGTCCCAACCCCATTGATAAAGCAAGAAATTCGACTAAATAACCCTGATAAGGCACACCTGTGAAGTGAAAACCATTTCAGGTGACTGACTACCTGTTGAAGCTCATCGAGAGAATGCCAAGAGTGTGCAAAGCAGTAATCAGAGCAAAGGGTGGCTGTTTTGAAGAAACTAGAATAGAAAACATGTTTTCAGTTATTTCACCTTTTTTTGTTAAGTACATAACTCCACATGTGTTCATTCATAGTTTTGATGCCTTCAGTCATGAAAATAAAGAAAACACATTGAATGAGGAGGTGTGTCCAAACTTTTGGCCTGTACTGTGTATATATA
>JANRMT010062855.1:5155194-5192967 GCA_026402145.1 Polypterus bichir lapradei
TCTTTTTTTTTTTTTTTCCATTTTATTCAGGAGTTTCAGTTTTGTGCCTCAAGTATGCAGCTGTGGTAATTTTGCTTTTAGCAGCTGCCAAAGAGCTCCCTCTACCCCAAGACGGGTATGGAAGAAACACACCACTAAAGGAAAGCAAGCTTTCAATGGAGAAAATGCAAATCCATATGAAAACGAGCCCAGTGTTGAGACTGAGAGCAGACGCCTTACAACTCCGTTGAAGTTACGGCGGATGGGGTTTGTAGGGGCCTTTGGTGTGAAAAGCTACAACTTCATTGTGGATTGGGAGTTCTGACAACACACGCTGGCACCATTTGTTATTTATTGTGGCGAGGATGAAAAAGCGAACAAGCTCAAAGTTCTAGAATTGCGGACTTGGCCTGAAGTGGCTCGACCAGCTGACGAATGAAAATCGACGAGTTTTGGTTCATGATTTAAACTTGGGCTCGACTTGTGCTTCTGGTTTTGGCTTGATCCTCAACTCTGTTTTGTTTCCTTTTCCTGATCCTTATCGATGAGTCCACACACATGGGCTCAACAACACAACTCTCCTTAATAATCTTCCATACTAACAAAGAAGAGGAGGGAAACCATGAAACCTCTGGCTTCTGGAAAGACCAAGGGCCTCATGTATAAACCGTACGTATGCACAGAAATGTTGCATATGAATGTTTCCACGTTCAAATCGCGATGTATAAAACGTACACTTGGCATAAAGCCACACACTTTTCCACGGTACCTCATACCGTGGCGTACGCAAGTTCTCCGCTCGGTTTTGCAGACTGGCGGCACCCAGCGCCAAAGCAGCATTACTGTGTGGTTTATCTTTCTTTTTCAGATCCACATCCCGGACGTGGCTTTATAAATACACTGAAATTAACCGCATATTGTTTATTAGTTTAATGCATCTGATTGTAATTAACCTGTAACAATATAATGGTCCACGGAATGGCCAAACTATTCTAAATACCATAACTGCTATAGCGTTGTTACTCTCACTGCACCTCAGATCCCACATCGGATCATCTTTTTCCATATTACTCTCACTGCACCACTCGGAGTATTTTTATCACTGTATCTGAGTGTGAATCACAGCTCAACAGCAGCTGATTGGAAAGAGAATTATCAGTATACAGCGTCAAGCACACGCTGCCTCAGCCATGCTGTCTGTTTGAACTGCTCTCACACGGCAAACGCTGCAGAGCCTTTCCTGTACGGACCTCGCGGATCACAAACAGTTTCATCCCAAGAACTCTAAACGCACTCAATCAGTCCATCAAGTGCTCCTTGTAGAACTGTCTGTACTTATTAGTACAATCACCTCACTGTAAACTTGCGATACAGTTATAATATTACACAACCTGCGCCACTGTATAAATCGCGTATTTATATGCGATGACGATATCATTTTTAAGATGAAATGCAGCAAAATATGTTGATTATATTATACAGGTAAAACTTTGACTACATGGTGCCACAGTGCTAGCGAGCCATTGGCGCCCCGTTCACGGATTGTTCCAGCCTCGCGCTGTATTCTTGCTGGTGCTGATGCGACACTGGAAGGATAGGAGGACAGCATAATTAAACACGTACTACAAAGATATTTCAATGTTCCTTAAAAGTTTTGAAGAATCGTCGTCGTAATCTTACAGATGGCTTAATGTCTATTACAGAGCTGATTGTGTGGCGATTGGATATTTGGGGAAAGAAAAGGAAGGACAGGAATTGGAGGTTAGTAGTATGTTTGAAAGAGAGAGACAGTACTTCTGTAATAAGCAAGCATCTCGCGTGAGACATGAACAATCACTGCGTCACCGTGTTCCCATGTTTAATAACGTGCTCTAACTCCTGTCATCATGAAAATATCACGTGTACAACTCAGTACAGTAATCCCTCCTTGATCGCAGGGGTTGCGTTCCAGAACCCCCCGCGGTAGATGAAAATCCGCAAAGTAGAAACCATATTTTTGTATGGTTATTTTTATATATTTTAAGCCCTTATAAACTCTCCCACCCTGTTAACATTATTAGAGCCCTCTAGACATGAAATAACGCCCTTTAGTCAAAAGTTTAAACTGTGCTCCATGATAAGACAGAGATGACAGTTCTTTCTCACAATTAAAATAATGCAAATATATCTTCTCTTCAATGGAATGCGTGTCAGGAGCAGGGAATGTCAGAGAGAGAGAGAAAAGCAAACAATCAAAAAATCAATACGTGCTGTTGGGCTTTTAAGTATGCCGAAGCACCGCGATAAAGCGGCATTTTTTAGAGGAGCGTCCGTATCTTCTAAGCAAACAGCCCCTCTGCTCACACCCCCTCCGTCAGGCGCAGAGAATGTCAGAGAGACAGAGAAAAGCAAACAATGAAGCACCGCGCGGGAAGCATATCGTATATCATTGAGGAGTTTTATTTAATACGTAATACGTGCTCTGATTGGGTAGCTTCTCAGCCATCCGCCAATAGCGGCCCTTGTATGAAATCAAGTGGGCAAACAAACTGAGGAAGCATGTACCATAAATTAAAAGACCCATTGTCCGCAGAAAGCCGCGAACCAGCGAAAAATCCGTGATATATATTTAGATATGCTTACATTTAAAATCCGCGATAGAGTGAAGCCGCGAAAGTCGAAGCGCGATATAGCGAGGGATCACTGTATTTTAGTTTTTCAGAGAGCTGTAATATCACAAATGTAATGGATTCTGTGTCCAGTCAGAGGAAGAGAAGGCCGGTTTAAGAAGCACGTAGTGATTCACACACATAGAGCACATAGAAGATCAAATACAAAACAAAGCATTTACCATGCTACATTAGTTACGATGGTATTTGAGAAACTACTAAATTAAACGATTTTAAGATGAAGTTTATGATGTTCTACTTTAATGACAAAATAAACTACGTGATTAAAGTGGAACTTTCGAGATTAAAGTTGACATTTCGTGCTTTTTTCTCACTTTGTCCCTATTTTTTTTTTCTCTGTACCCTAAGAAGCTTTCATATGACACTCAGACGGTGGGCTACGACTCGCCTTTTCACAGTGACTTTGATATCTGACTTCTTTTTTTTATTTTGGGCGCTGTGCGACTTTGTGCACATGAGCTTTTGAGTTTCTCCAACACTCTATGTCACTCGATCAACTTCCTTTTGTTGTTTATTCCACTGTTTAAACCAACTAATAGTATGTTTTTCTTTGCCTCCACTCAATATTCACTTATTTCCCCAATGGCTTTTCCCATTGTCTTTTCACAGAACGCTGAGCTTAAGGGCGATTTATATTGATTTGCATATTCAAAGAGGTGTAGTTCTGGGAGGGGTTTGGGGCGGGGCAGCAGGCACGTGCACGTGTGTTACTTTTCACGCTGACCGGGATTGATGTAGCAGAAGAACGTGGAAGTTGGCATACGCACAGATTTACGCATCTGGATTTTCTGTGTGTACGCACATTTCCGCTTTTGTCCGTACGCCATGTTATAGTGCGAGTTCTACGCACGCCGTTATACATGAGGTCCCTGCCGTTTTTAAAAAAAAAAAAAAAAAAAAAAGTGTCTCAGCTGTTCCGATACTCCTGACACACAAGGGATCACCAAAGGTTTTCACTTAGGCAGCAGTTGTCCATCCTCTCTTCTGGATTGCTCAAAGCATTTAGGACGGCTTGACATTTTATTTTACAATTTGAATGTGTTTGCATTGTGTTCTCAGTAATATGTGGTGAAAGGCATGGACAGTTAGTTGTGGTAATACGAAGGGCAGTCAAAATGTTCCCAGAATTGTGATAGAGTGGGAGAGTGAGGGATCGGGTTACACACACATTGTTATGGAGGGGGGAGGGCAGCACGGCTGTCGACCACTCACAGCAGGTCTGGATTGGTTTCGGCGTGTAGTATTCTTTGAATTACCGATCGAGTTAGACGTGTGCATAGTCAGTCAGCGCAAGGGCGCAGTTCGAACAAGGTGACATGCTAACATCACGTTTATGAACAAATTGGGGAAATCAGCTTTAGCGGCACAATCATCACACCCCAATTCTCTGAACTGCCCCTGACAAAACACTTTACGACAATGTGAGGTTTCTGAATCTTTTAGGACCCCCAAAAACATCAGGACGACACGCCGAAGCGGAGGACTGCTTATCCATTGCCAGGGCAATTGCAGAGCAGTTGTGGAAACAACTACGAGCTGATCGAGATCGCGCCAAATGCGCCCGCCACCGATGGGTGATGCAAGGAACATTATAAATGTAGGAGACAACGATAACAACATTTATTTCTATAGAACATTTTCACACAAATAATGTAGCTCAAAGTGCTTTACATGATGAAGAAATGAGAAAAAAAGACAAAGTAAGAATTAAAATTAAAAGACGGTATAACTTGGCCACTGACCTGTGCCCGTTTACTGTGTCTGCGTATAGGAGGGTGGTAGAGTAACCCTGCTGTTTCTGTTTCTAGTTGAATAAAGCTGGTTTGGCTAAAATACTGAGACTTGGCCTCGTGTTTTGGGGTGCAACTGATTACAAACTTGTAGTCCTTGCTTCTAAATAAGATCATTAGTGTCTCTAACTGATATTGCTCTGCTCCAGTTAGCTCAGACTCATTCGGTAAGGTAAGGCAGGCAGTGAGGGCATAGTGGTTAAAACTTTGGACTTCAAGCCCTGAGGTTGTGTGTTTAAATCCCACTGCTGACACCATGTAACTATAAGCAAGTCACTTCAATGCTCCAACTGGAAAACCAAAAGAAATGTAACCGGTCGTATCTTAGATATTGTAAATCCCCTCGGATAAAGACATCAGTCCAATAATAAGTAAACAATATAGAGCAGGGGTCTCCAACACGTCGTTCGCAAGCTCCTGGTAGCTCGCCAAAAGGTTAATGAATCCTACATAAATTTGAAAACTTGATTAGTCTAATTAGGGGTGGGCGATCTTTCTAAAAAATCATATTACGATCCACAATCTGAATTGCAGTCTCTCTTTTCAATGTGGCAGACACTTAAGAGAATATCCGGACTCAGACTCATCAAGACCTCGGTAACACTTTATTTTAAATATCAAACAAACTTGAATTCGATTGTTCTCTCATTTGCTAGCTAAGTGGAGTTAAGGCACACGCCCCACAGCTGGCGAGTGAGTGAGGAGAGCCAAACCTCCTTCGGCCCACTGCGTGCTTCTCGGATTCGTGCAAATAAATCGGTACGGCAAGCAGACTCTGATACACAGCGAAATGAGAGAAGTCACAAAATCAACCGGAATGTTCAAGAAAATTTTAGAAAAAAACCCGATCTAAATCCGTTAAGTAGTTCTCTTGTGAAAAGATACATACAGACAGACAGACATTGGATTTTAGAAATTATATATTAGTAAACCTTCAAATTATGAAGTCTCAACAGCATTCTCAGTATTTCTGGAGCTTAGCAGAGCCAGATGACTATAAGAATCTTCACCAAGCAGCTCTGAAAATGTCTGCTTTGTTTGGGTCTCCATACCTCTGTGAGTCTGACGTGAATTTCATGAAATCAAAGTTCAGAACACGACTGACAGACGAACATTTAAATGACTCCATCAGAGTGAACCGGAGTGGCTCCACTCCACCATACACCTCAGTGCCAGTCATCTGACCAACTCAAAAACACATCATACATGCGACTGGACCTGTGAATAAAGTGACACAGTGACATGTGACAAAATGACAAATGAAGAAGTCAGATCTGTGGATTTGGAATTGCATTGTTTCGGTTTGACAGCCTTCATGATTTAATTCAATAGTGTGAGATCCACTAGAAAATGCATACAGACGTACAAAATATACTTGGAGGTGAACAGAATATTTTTTGTGATGTTTTAATGGAAAACGTGAGTTGTGGACACCAACATGTTGTAAATGTTCAGGCAAAACAAACTTATTCAGTTTGTTGTTTCAGGTTGAAATAAGCGATGAGAATAAACGTCAGAAAACATGTGGAGCTCTCGGCCATTTTCATTTTGTAAAAGTAAATCTCGGGGGGGAAAAAAAGCATGGAGACCCCTGATCTGGAGTCTGGAAAGAGATTTCACAAAAGATGCCAGCCTTTTCACAGCAAATCCTCAGTTTTGACCTCTTTTACCTCGGATGTATCTTGGCGCAGGTGTCACCTGGACAGCACCACACAAGAAATCCCGTTGTATTTATCGGCCTCGATTAACCGCTGTGTGCCTAATGGACTTTCTTCGTTCTGCCAATGCGCATCGCCCACTTGGTTCAGGTGTACGGGTATAAAATGCCTCCCGCTTGTGCATTTTCTCATTTTCTCCCAAACGTTGTAAGTCACCATCAAGTAGGATTCGACTTCTTCACTCCTGACATGTTGTCGTTTTAGATTGCGAGAATAAAGAAGAGCATTGGGGACAATCTGGTTGAGAAGAGGCCATTGAGCCCAGCAAAGCTTGTCTCGGTGTCGAGTTTTGAAGGTCCCTACAGTCCACCACACTACTTGGTGTCTCATTCCACGTGTCTGTGCTCCTCTGCGTGAAGACAGACTTCCTAATGATCGTTGGACACTTGCTAACACTGCGTCCCTGTGGTCTAATCGAACTCCTTTTTAAGTCACCGTCTCAACCCGCTGGACTGATTCCCTTCGTAATTGTGAACACTTCACTCGTGTCTCCTCTTAATCTCTGAAAATGCTCGGCTCTTTTCATCATAACTCGTCACCTGTAGAGATTAAAACGACATCAGAAGGAGATCTCGCAAAAAACATACCAATGTGGAGTCCTTCTACCGGAGTTGTACCGAATGTCTCCCTTTTGTCTAAAGCTGTGTCTTCTAAGCCAGCGTTTCTCAACCTTTAAGTTTTTGCGACCCGATTTTTATAACAGTTTTAATCGCGCCCCCTAATGCTTTTTTTGAAAGGAGCCCACTAATATCAATTTGTTCTTTTTTTAATTAATGATATATCATAGATGCATATTTTATTATACCTACTTAACTTTTATCGACGTTTATCTAACTCTCTATATTAATTTTTCTAGTATCAGAATGTAGTTTAAGTTAATTTGTTTTGGTTTCAATTGATGTATTTTTCATATTTTTGATTTTTGTTTTCTTTTTTTCACATCTTCGTGCCCCCCCCCCCCCAGAGATTGAGAACCACTGGGCTAAAGGATTTTAAGAGAAACATCTGTGACAAAGTTGATTCGTAAATGAAATATAAAAGAGAATCTCTGCAGTCTCCCGAGCCATCAAAGATCAACCTTGGACCAGTAACATTTTCCTATGGGGTCTCCATCCAACCTGACCGAGCTCGAGAGGATCTGCAGACAAGAATGGCAGAAAAATCCTCAAATCCAAGTGGATGAAGCTCGGGGTGTCAAACCCAAGAGAACTCCAGGCAGGAATGGCTGCCAAAAGGGGCTTCAACTGAGTCCTGTATAAAAGGTCTGCACACTTACATCAATGGGAGAGATCAATTTTTTAATATGTTTGCAAAAATGTCTTAACGTCCTGTTTTCGTTTCGTAATTCTGGGGTATCGAGTGTTGCTTGATGGTGGGGTTGGTTGGGGTGTTAAATTATCCATTCATTAACCAACCCACTATTATCCTAACTACAGGGTCACGGGGGTCTGCTGGAGCCAATCCTAGCCAACACAGGGCACAAGGCAGGAAAAAAAAAACCCCGGGCAGGGCGCCAGCCCACCGCAGGGCACACACACACTAGGGACAATTTAGGATCGCCAATACACCTCACCTGCATGTCTTTGGACTGTGGAAGGAAACACACGGGGAGAACATGCAAACTCCACGCAGGGAGGGCCCAGGAAGCGAACCCGGGTCCCCTAACTGCGAGGCAGCAGCGCTACCCACTGCGCCACCATGCCGCCCATGTTAAATTACTCCACATCAATATGTGGAAAAAGTGAAGGTGGTCTGAAGATGCCATACTATCAAAATGATCTTTAAAGACAGCAGCAAAAAATAGAGGGTAAAACACAGGGCTTGTCTGAACGGCAACTCAAGCTACACAATTCAGACCGAACATAAGAAAAACAAAATCAGAATCCACAAATGTCCTCAAAAAAAGGAATCCCAACAACTCACAGAGCTGGCCGTCTGCCTGGCTTATATAGAGAAAGTGGGCGGTCCTCTATGTAAATGTCATGGTGGCCCCGCCCCCTGCAACTCTATCTTAAGGTGACACGGCACTTAATACAACAAACAACAGCAATTAACAATATTCAGAACACAAAGGTGAAAAATATTATTAATAACATAACTGATAAAATCGTATTTAACAAATAACAAATCAAACACGATTGTACTTGAGCCAGGGACAAAATCCCAGCCTAAATATTACACAAGTGACACTGCATCCAGTGGATCGTGGAAACATTTAGCCGTCATCGCCATTTTCCTTTCCTTCTTTATTGTGATGCCCCGCGTCCGACTCCAGGCTGGTCGGTTCATCGCATTATAACGGCCGACCCCTTAGCCAGCCGGCAGCTACACTACCAAGACCCGGGCCCTGGATGAATTACTGAGGCCAACCTACACATACCAAGCCGCACCTCTAACAAATAATATTTTCCCCTCGATCGATAGTTTAAACACGAGCACACAAAAGCAGATATGTAAAATAGGTGTATAAGTATATTAAATGAAACACAATAACAAATGCAAATTCCACAAATAGAAAGTATATAATATATAGATATGTATATCCCTCCACCAATGCAACAACGTGAAGCACCATATATACAGTAAGAAACCCTCCCTTGCCCCTGCAACGTATAACAAACACAATTAACAATTATGAATGAATACTGAAATGAAAATGAACATGAACTGGAGTCCGGGTATATTACTGTCCTGAATACGGATGACTGATCAACTAAGAATGGATGCGTTTGAATCTTCCGAAAAAATGGAACAATCTCACCGTGTTTCCTCAGCGTATAATGAATATAATAATGATAATATAATGATAATAGTGATAATGAAGTCCAACCCCGGGGTTTCTGGCGATGATTGAGCTGTCGCGAATCGTGAAGCACGATGTGAAAAATAGCAGGAAATGATGGTTCATTGTCGTTAAATGAAATCTCTGTCTTCCTCCTCCCTCATCCTCTTTCCCTCCTGATCGTTTAAATCATAGACATATACAGATAGACGCTGCATTCACTGTGTTGCCCAGTCGACACGATACGTCAGCGCGTCCGCCATATTGCGAGTGGCAAACGTGCCATTTAAACTAATACAGGTAGAAGTGGAAACGGGGTTTTCTGATGAAAAAACAGTAACGTTTAACCATCGCTTACATAGAACAGATTTTGGCGAATCATTTAAATGTAATTATTTATATCCATTTATACACTAATAATGGCAATTATAATTATTATTAAATAATTCCTCCCTTATAAGTAACATTTCTTGAACTGCCTTCTTCAAGCTTCGAAACATTTCTAGTCTTCATCCTGTTCTTACGCACCACAGTACTGAAGTATCGGTTAATGCCCGAGTCGCCTCACGTATAGATTACTGTAATGCTATTCTAACTGGCATCCCACAAAAACGTATCCATCACTTACAACTTCTTCAGAATTCTGCTGCCAGGACAATAACCTGCTGCTCTAAATCCACTGAACACATCACACCGAATCTCTCTCAACGTCACTGGCTCTCTGTTTGCCACTAAATACAATACTACAATACAATACAATTTATTTTTGTATAGCCCAAAATCACGCAGGAAGTGCCGCAATGGGCTTTAACAGGCCCTGCCTCTTGACAGCCCCCCAGCCTTGACTCTCTAAAAAGAGAAGAAAAAACTCCCAAAAAAAAACCTTGTAGGGAAAAAAATGGAAGAAACCTCAGGAAAGGCAGCTCAAAGAGAGACCCCTTTCCAGGTAGGTTGGGCGTGCAGTGGGTGTCAAAAAGAAAAAGGCGATCAATACAATACACAGAACAGAACAAATCCTCAATACAGTATAAAAATAAAAATTTTAGAAGTACGGAGCAGAATTTAACAGTAGATGATATCATATAATAAGATTTGGATATTTTTATTTAGAGTCCTGGAGACCTCAGCCATCAAGCTGCCTCCCCCATTTGGCCATTCCACGGCTGAAACAGTGCTGGGCCAGCCAATCCGATTAAAGGACCCCTCTTTCCCACGATTCCTGCGATCTTCCATCAGGGATGACTTTACCTTATGCAGGCAAAACAACTTGGCAGGTGGGCCTTGGCACCAAGTGGCACATTTGAGTACCGAGAAGAGAAACAGAATAGGTGAGGGTTAGTATCCAATTCTAACTGTCCTGTTACTTATGTTTAATACACAATCCCGCTCTTAACATTTAAAGCTCTCCACACCTCACTGATCTCCTCCAGACTGACACTCCTCTCGCTCACTCAGATCCTCATCTGCAGCTCGACTTTCTGTACCACACGTCAGACTCGGTGCTCTGGAGCTCGAGCGTCTCTCCTGGTGCTCCTCAGCTCGGGAATTCTCTTCCCTCTCACATCCGTCAGCTCGATTCAATAACACATTTTAAAACTGCCCTCTAAACTTATCTTTTCAAACTGGCATACCTATTGTGAATTTTGCACTGTTACTGCCAGTTATCTTTGTTTGTTTGCTAATTATTGCTTTTTGATTGATCATTCTCTTGTTTTAATTTTACTAATGTTGTTTAATTTTATTGTAAGGTGACCTTGAGTGCTAAGATTATAAAACAAATATAACCAAAACAATTGTTCAGCCTTACCTGTGAAATGTAATCCCTGTGATCTGGTTTGGAGCGTCCAGCGGTTTGTACAATCCCAAGCAGCACATCATTCATTACTTCACTCCACAGCAGTGCCACTCGCAATATGGCAGCAACGTTGACGTACGATGATGCTGGTCACGCGGCGTCTAGTAATTCAATGTCTACGGTTGAAATAGTAAAGAGGCGGATGTAACTGAATGTGAACGGGTGCTTTCCATCCTGGGGCTGCGGTGTCTCTCCCTCATCTGTCCCCTCTGCACTTACGTGGACAACATTCACTGACGTACACATAACGGACAGTAAACGGGACGATGGAAACAACACGCACTCGGCACACACATCGAATACATTATTACTATGTAGCCCCGCTACAACATTAGAAACAGAGCCTCCGGAAAATTCCAAATGACATTTTGGAAAGCTGGTGCACGTTGATGCAATAAAGCCCTCAGCCACAAGATGGCGCCAAGAAGCGCACAATGCACATCAGTAAAAATCGCCTCTTAATCCGCGTGTGCATCGTTGCCGGGATTTGTGCCCATTGTTGTAAAAACGGATTAAGCTGGGATCATCTTTTCCCTAACAAGTTGATTGGTTTGTAGCCATAACATCAGGCAGGACTGATTCAATTAGGATAAACGGCTCTAAATCTGCGTCCTTGAACTTAATCTGATCAGAGCGGAGCGGAAGTGAAACTTGACTTTTAACCCCCCCAAAGACACAGGAGCACACAGACAGGGTGCTGTTAATTTAAATGTCGGAATACCGGATGGAAAGATGAACAGAATACTGTGTGACCAGAAGGGAGAAAGATCTCCAAAGAGCTGCTCAGCACAACGGGTTTCCATCCGCGGCATTTTTGCATGCACCCCGCAAACGACTAACATGGATTTTGATTCACTAAAATTGAAGCACAGACGTGTTAAGTGCCCCCCTAGCCCAAAGCTATGTGATTTAAACCAGCTTTCTAGGACCCCCATTGCCTTCCTCTTTATATTTTAGGGTATCTTCAGTCCACAAGGAGGTGGTCATTTTTGTTTTGTTTACTCTCTCCATCCATCCATTATCCCACCCGCCATATCCTAACTACAGGGTCACGGGGATCTGCTGGAGCCAATGCCAGCCAACACAGGGCGCAAGGCGGGAAACAAACCCCGGGCAGGGCACACACCCGGGACAATTTAGGATCGCCAATGCACCTAACCTGCATGTCCTTGGACTGTGGGAGGAAACCCACGCAGACACGGGGAGAACATGCAAACTCCACGCAGGGAGGACCTGGGAAGTGAACCCGGGTCTCCTTACTGCAAGATGGCAGCGCTACACACTGCGCCACCGTGCCGCCCATTTGTTTTCTCTCTCTCTCTCTCTCTCTCTATGGGAGCAATGAGGACGTCAAAAGGACGAATGTGAAATTACAAAAGGGCCTTCCTTATGTTAGCTGGAAGAAAAATAAGAACGGGAAATAAATTGTCAGCCAAAGTAAAAATTTTTTTTTTTTAAAGAAGTGATTTGGAAAACGAAGAAGATAAAGCTCAGCATTGCGTATTCCATTCTGTACTCTCTGCCCCGGCGTTGCAAATAAATCTTATCAGCTAACAGGACTCATTTCACAAAGTGCCAAAACACATAACTAAGGGTGTCGGAAGGCAGCACAGATTATTCTTTTTTTTTTCCCCTCTTCTAAAGAAACTCTGCTGTATCATCAATAATTAAGTAACGTGTTGGCTCGGGCCCGGTCAACATCCAATTTTGAATTCTGCTACGAGTGGGCGCGTTGAGCGCCGTTCACCTCCTCGGCTGATGTTTTATTATCTCTGCTCGTTTTTCTCTTATTGAAGACAAAACCAAAACACTTTTCCCGTCTCATCCTTCCTTTCCTCCACCCTGCTCTTACTAACGCTAACGATTTGTTCTCCTGATTCATCCCCACCTCCTTCCTACCTTTACTGCGTTTAGGTACAAGTTACCGCTCGAAAGTTGATCTTTGATGGCTCACGAAAACTTCACAGAGAATCTCATTTATGCTTCATTAAAGAATCCGCTTTGGCGCAAATGTCTCTCCTAACATTCCTTAGGGGGGAAAAACAACAAAAGGAGCCATTAGGTACAACTCCGGTAAAAGGACTCCAGACTGAGAATTTGGTTTGAAAAGCGTGGAATATTTTTGCGAGATCTCATTCGAATGTCATTTCAGTCTCTACAGGCGATGAGTTATGACAAAAAGAGCTCAGCCTTTTCAGAGATGAAGAGGAGACCCGCGTGAAGTGTTCAAAATGATGAAGGGAGTCAGTCCACCGGATCGAGTCTGTGATTTTAACTCTTTTAGGGCGGATGTCAACTAAAGTCGACATCCAGGGGCAAAGGGTAAGAAAAAGCTGTAAACGTGGATAGGACGGTGACAGCAGTCTGTCGCTGAAGCTGCTCCTCTGTCTGGAGATGATCCTGTTCAGTGGATTCTCCATGATTGACAGGAGCCTGCTCAGCGCCCGTATGTCAAATAATAGATAGAGAGATAGAGAGATAGATACTTTATTAATCCCAAGGGGAAATTCACATAATCCAGCAGCAGTATACTGATACAAAAAACAATATTAAATTAAAGAGTAATAAAAATGCAGGTATAACAGACAATAACTTTGTATAATTTTAACGTTTACCCCCCTGGGTGGAATTGAAGAGTCGCATAGTGTGGGGTCTCCTCAGTCTGTCAGTAGAGCAGGACGGTGACAGCAGTCTGTCGCTGAAGCTGCTCCTCTCTCTGGAGATGATCCTGTTCAGTGGATGCAGTGGATTCTCCATGATTGACAGGAGCCTGCTCAGCGCCCGTCGCTCTGCCACGGATGTCAAACTGTCCAGCTCCGTGCCTACAATAGAGCCTGCCTTCCTCACCAGTTTGTCCAGGTGTGAGGCGTCCTTCTTCTTTATGTGGCCTCCCCAGCACACCACAGCATAGAAGAGGGCGCTCGCCACAACCATCTTGGGATTAATAAAGTATCTATCGATCTATCTAAAACTCACTGTTACATTATAGGTAGACCCCCTTAGACTTATTGACTTGACGTTGAATCCCTACGTAGAGTAAATAGCATGGCAGCGACATCAGGTGAGAGACGCAAATGCACAGAGCAAAATACTCGGTGTGTGCCATTTATTTATTTACAGTCAAATGAAAACGTCTGGGACCCCCTCTCAGCCTGATAATAATCGACTCTCCTTTCAACAATAAAGATAACAGTGGTATGTCTTTCATTTCCTAGTAACATCTGAGGACTGCGGTGTTTTCCGAACAAAGATTTTTAGTGACGCAGTATTTAGTTTTATGAAATTAAATCAAATGTGAAAAACTGGCTGTGCACAAATGTGGGTCCCCTTGCCATTGTGCTGATTTGAATGCCTGTCACTGCTCAATGCTGATTACTTGGTTGGATGAGCTCATTAAGCCTTGAACTTCATAGACCGGTGTGTCCAGTCATGAGTGGTCAAAGGTATTTAAGGTGGTCAATCGCAAGTTGTGCTTCCTTCCCTTTGACTCTCCTCTGAAGAGTGACAGACAGCATGGGATCCTCAAAGCAACTCTCAAAAGATCTGAAAACAAAGATTGTTGAGTCTCCTGGTTTAGGTGAAGGCTACAAAAAGCCATCTCAGAGGTTTAAACTGTAAGGAATGGAATCAGGAAATGGAAGGCCACAGGCACAGTTGCTGTTAAACCAACTCCGGTCTGGCAGGCCAAGAAAAATACAGGAGTGGCATATGAGCAGGATTGTGAGAATGGATACAGACAACCCACAGATCATCTCCAAAGACCTGCAAGAACATCTCACTGCCGATGGTGTATCTGTACATCGTTCTACAATTCAGCACATCTGTATGGCAGGGTGATGAGAAAGAAGCCCTTTCTGCACTCACGCCACAAACAGAGTCACTTGTTGTATCAAATGCTCATTTAGACAAGCCAGATTCATTTTGGAACAAAGTGCTTTGGACTGATGAGACAAAAATGGAGTTATTTGGTCAAAACAAAAAGCACTTTGCATGGCAGAAGAAGAACACCGCAGTCCAAGAAAAACACCTGCTACCTCCTGTCAAATGTGGTGGAGGTCCCATCATGCTGTGGGGCTGTGTGGCCAGTTCAGGGACTGGGACCCTTGTTAAAGTCGAGGGTCAGATGAATTCAACCCAATATCCACAAATCCTTCAGGATAATGTTCAAGCATCAGTCACAAAGTTGAAGTTACGCAGGGGTTGGATATTCCAACAAGACAATGACCCAAAACACAGTTGGAAATCTACAAAGGCTTTCATGCAGAGAGAGAAGTCCAGTGTTCTGGAATGGCCGTCACAGTCCCCTGACTTGAATATCATCGAAAATCTATGGGATGATGTGAAGCAGGCTGTCCATCAAATTGAACTGAACTGGAGAGATTATGGAAGGATGGAGAAAAATACCTCCATCCAGAATCCAGACACTCATCACAGGCTATAGGAGGACAGCGTTGAGAGGCTCAAAGGAGCAAAAGGAGGCTCAGCTAAGCATTGATGTCATATCTCTGTTGGGGGGCCCACATTTATGCACCTATCTAATATTGTTATGATGGATGTTGCATATTTTCTGTTAATCCGATAAACTTGATGTCACTGCTGAAATCCTACTGTTTCCATAAGGCATGTCGGATATTAAAAGGAAGTTGCTACTTTGACAGCTCAGCCAATGAGAAACAAAAATCCAAAGAATGAAGAGGGCTTCCCAGACTTTTTCATACGACTGTATTTATTTATTTATTTATTGTGTATTATAGCTGGCTTATCGAACTCCAATTTTAATGCAAGTGATCTGGAGGTCGAAAATGAAAGTCTGGTACGAGCATCAGCTGATCGTAGTGCTGAACACCCTATGGCAACGTTCACCCTGAGAGGACGACACAGACCTGCTGTAGATCCGTGTGAGGAAACACCACAGCGTGCTGGTGGACACTATGGGTTATCAGCCACTTCAAGTTGTCGTTTTCCAGAAAATGAATTTCAGCTTATGTGTGATGAGACAAACGGGTATGTAGTGAGTATGTGAGTTTACATACCGTAGAGGCTCATGGAACATAAAACTGTGACATTTGTCATTAACGAGTATTTTCTGTTGATTTATGTGCGTCGTGACACCTCTGCTTTGAGTGCTATTTAGATTGGAAAAAATGTTTAGCCATGAAAGAGTTAAAATGAGTTCAACAAGAACGAACACGGTGGACACAGTTAGGAACTTGTTAAGGGTAAATTTCACACAAACATTAGGAAGTTTGTCTACAGACACCTGGAATAAGCGACCAAGTAGTGTGGTGGACTGCAGGGACCTTCAAAACTCAACAAATTCAGTGACAGATCGACGAGCTTTGCTGGGCTCAATGGCCTCTTCTCAACCAGATTGTCCCAATGCTCTTCTTTATTCTCGCAATCTAAAACAACAACATGTCAGGAGTGAAGAAGTCGAATCCTACTCGATGGTGACTTACGTTTGGGAGAAAATGCACAAGCGGGAGGCATTTTATACCCGTACACCTGAACCAAGTGGGCGATGAGCATTGGCAGAACGAAGAAAGTCCATTAGGCACACAGCGGTTAATCGAGGACGATAAATACACAAGACGGGATTTCTTGTGTGGTGCTGTCCAGGTGAAGGATACATTTAGAAAATAAGGATGCTTTTCTATAAGGAGTCAACACTGATGACACACATCTGGAGGAATAGTGGATTTCGGCCAAGACTGACAGCCGAGCTCGGCACCTGCTGTGGTTCAAGTATGGATTGGTCATAGGAGACGTCACAGTAGCCTAATATCCTGCATGATTTTTTGATTTATTTTCGTCTTACAACATTTGGTCTTAACGCCTGACGACCTGCACAAGCCTGTTATGGGTGGTCTTCCAAATTCTGCGATGCACTGCCCTCGGCTCTTCAGAGGCTCTCTACACGTAATGCTCTCATTTCTTTATTGATTTTAAAAATCAGGTTTGTAGTTTTAGTTTTGTTTTCATGGGCACCAGTTTGTCATAAGCATGGGAGGAAGGGTGGGGGTCAAAGGCTACAACGCAGATAATAATTCAACAATAACAACAGTAATGATAATAATACTCAAAAAGGCAAAGCTCGGCAAAATGAGATGATCAGAATGGCAACAGGAGGGCACTTCTTGATCGACTGCTTGAATTCAAACTGTAGGCTTTTCTTAAACCTTCATAGCAGCCAGCTCACTGGTTTCGGGCCTGCACCTACTTGAAGCCAGCAGGTAGATTTAGGGGCTTAGCTGAAGTCGGGTGAGCCTCTGCTGGGCAGGCCATTTAGGATTCTTGCCTTCTCCTTAGCTTTGTTTTTGGAGCCCTCGCCCATTTTTGGCCTTGAAGGAAGCTCTCGTATCGTAACATCGTGGAGTGTAATCGCTACCAAAAGGCACTATAGGCCATTTCACATGAACTGCTCCTTATCAGGTTAGGGTTAGGGTTAGGGAAGCTCTCTCTCTCCTAATTTTTCAGATTTACAAGAGGCAGGCCTGTGGGGTGGCGACTCCTGCGATGCTCAGTTGGGCACATTTTCTAGAAGTTTGGTATTTTTTCAAGTCAATGTTAGTTCCATAGTGTGAAAAAGAAATTACCCCCTCTTACAATACAATGGTTTTACGTATCGGGACATAACAACAAAAAAAACTGGGAGCGCCCCCCCCCCTCGACTTTCTCGTGTACTCAGATATGGCAATGGATATTTGAGGAGTAAACCGCAAGACAAGGTGTGACGATGCGGGTTCGAGTCCATGCTCCCATCTTCTGTCTGGGAGCCCTTGAACCCGTCACCGTCGGTAATGTTACCGATGAGCTTAGCAGTGAGGCAAAAACATAGCAAGGGGATGGTGAAAAAGTGCAAAGTGCTTTTATTAAAACAGTCAACGAAACAAAGTGTTCAAATTAAAGAGTGCAGTGTCCAAAGTCATTCAATAAATAATCCATAAAATCAAAACGTGGAGGTAAAAATCACTAAATAGGAAAACGTTTTCTTAAAACAGCGAGGTTAAAATAGCACTGGAAGCAATCTTTTTTAAAATCAAGCCCGGTGACTTCTTTCCTGGCGTCTCTCCTGCTCCACCCATATGGAGGTCAGCAGCTGACCTTTTTCTCCATTCGACTACTGGTCTGGAGGCCTCCCGACTACTGGTCTGGAGGCCTCCCGATCCCTGGCTTCCGTCGCGCACTCATCCCAGACCGAGGCTTGGCTTTCACCCAACGGCCAGGACGCACACCAAAGCCTCCCAACTCCCGCTGCCTTCATAGCCTTACGCGGCCTGTCGTCCTTCACCTGGTCACTCCAGCTCCTTGCTTGCTCGGCTGCAGCAACCGCTTCCTTCTTGGGGCTCTCCTTCCAGCTGCCTACCTGCGAGCCTGCACTCGTTCACTTGCTCGCCCACACCGGCTCTCTCACCGCACTGCTTCCTGCGCTCCTGCAACCTCCATTTCCTTCTTTCTTTTTCTTTCTTCCTTTTTCTCCCTCCAGCCAACTCACGCTTCTATTTTATTAAGAGGGCATGGCAGCTGTAGCAAATTAGCAGCCCCAGGAACAATCACAGATGCGGGCGGTCTCCCACCTGTGCACTTAGGTGAGAAAAGCCCACATCGCAAATCGCCCGGAGAACTGCTTCAGCCACACAGCCACCATGCCCCCTCACCGAGCCGCGAACGCGGTGATTATCTATTTAAAGTTGGCCATTAGCGGGAGTTGGGGACCCGCTATACCACACAAGGATTCTATTTTTATATTATGTACATTAAAGAACCATCAACAACAAATCAAATCAAATGAATTCTTATAAAAGTAAAGTTGAATAAATCGGACTCTGCAGCTGCACGAATAAAAGGTAAAGTAGCACTTCAGGTTAATGGAAATGGCTGATAGAAATCTACGTTTTGTACCGAATACTTGTATGCAGAATTGGGTTGACCGAAGTGAAAGCGTCCTCAAGTTATCATGTTTACACACACACACACACACACACACACACACACACACAATTCCGGGAGGTCTAAAACATTGAGATTCATCAAAATCTCAAAATGGAATTTTGGGAGGATTCCAATGCTCTCCTTGCACTTCGTATACGAGAAAGTCAAAAACACATCTGCTCTTTAGCAGGTTCTAAAATGAGCTAAATGTAACCTCAGGTGCGAGGAAGAAAAAACATTATTAACTGTAATGATTCTAAGTATTTAACTCACAAAATAGCAATGACTGGATTTTGTATTATTCATGCTGCAGAGAGCTCTGTGATTTTTTACTTCTATATGATTTGATCTTCATTTAGGTAGGAAAGGAATTATGTTTATGCACAGAATATGAGCCTGGCTTACATTCTTTTATGAGAAAATGCTGACCTCTTGATACTAACAGAACACCCCGTGATATTTTAAATCAATGTGATCGGTTTGTAAATTCTTGCTTAAAACTATAAGAAACATGACCCTTATGGATTAATAAATAAGGATTTATTAATCTAACCAGACAAAAACTAATCAAGATATTAAAGCTATAAGAAGTCACCCTCACTGATGACCTTAATTGGTCAAGTCACACTGCGGCAAAGTCAAGAAAGCCCAACAACGCCTCTACCTCCTCAGGAGACTGAGTAAGGCCCCCACAACCCTGTGCAGATTCTACAGGTGTACTGAGGACTCCGTCCTGACAGGCTGCATCACATCCTGGTACAGCAACTGCTCAGTTCAGGACTGCAGAGCTCTGCAGCGGGTGGGCACACAGCTCCCTGCAATCCATGACATCCACACTACACGCCGTCTCAGACGGGACCCCAGCCACCCTGCACTGTCACTTTTCACCCTCCTCCCATCTAAAGTCCATTCAGACGCGCACATCCAGGTTCAGGAACAGTTTCTACCCAACTTCAATCAGACTCATGAACAATCAGTAACCTTGTGTCACCTCCACTGCTACCTGCACATTCACTTCTGCCACCGTCTCGATTTATTCCTAGCATTCCGGTTTGATTTATTGACTTATTTATATTCATTTATTTATTGTGTGTTTATGTCTGCAGAGGCACATGCAAGCAAGCATTTCATTCTACATGGTACTTTAATGTTGACTTATGTTTATTTTTTATTGTGTCTTTTATTTTTCTATTCATTTTGTAAAGCACTTTGAGCTACATTTTCTTGTATGAAAATGTGCCATATAAATAAATGTTGATTGATTGATTGATTGACACTTGTACACATGACAATACAGAATTGAAAATTGAAATATGTTGCACGTTATTGTTCGTCTGAGGTTGTATTTATCTCATTTATGACTTGCTAAAGACCAGATTACGTCTGACATGTAAAACCTTACAACTGCAGGAGGGGGTACTTTCTTTTGCACATTTATCACATGACACTGACCTCCAGAGTTCAGCGTTTTGATTAAATTTGAAAAAATGTCTTAACCTCCATCCATCCATTCTGCTATATCCTAACTACAGGGTCCCGGGGGTCTGCTGGAGCCAATCCCAGCCAACACAGGGCGCAAGGCAGGCAGGGCGCCAGCCCACACACCAAGCACACACTAGGGACAATTTAGGATCGCCAATGCATCTAATCTGCATGTCTTTGGACTGTGGGAGGAAACCCACGCAGACACGTTGAGAACATGCCAACTCCACTCAGGGAGGACTGGAAAGCGAACTCGGGTCTCCTAACTGCGAGGCAGCAGCGCTACCACTGCGCCACCTTGCCACCCTGTCTTAATCTGCGCTGGCGTTTTACTTGGAGTTAATGGTTCATGAAGCACCACCAGAAGGTAAAAGCCTAAAACATGGTGAACGAGTTCACTTTGAGTTTCGGTAAAATAAAATACGCCTGGCGTGTTTCCAACGCACATTCGTGACCACAAAAGGGGATCTGGAAATAATCGTTTTATCGCGTATTCCTGGTGCGTTTTTTCTCGCCGGTAAGGATGCGTTTTCTATTCATACAAATACAGAAGACAATCAAAACAAAACCAACCAAGCGACACGACACGTTTACTGTGATTTGGTCTTTCTGAGAGGCCGGTTAGCGGAAAACTGCAAGTCCCAGACTTTCACAGACAGCTGGCTTTCTTTTAAAATGTCTGAATCTCATAATATTGGTGTTTTGTTTGTTTGAAAGTTGAGATGGATAAACTATTTTACAATGTGTGAGTAATCGCAAGACGTGGATCGACACTCGACAGCCATCTTGGCTTAAAAAAAAACGAAAGAATTCGGTATATTTGAAGGCTTTTGCTTCCTGCTCCGTTAATTCCAATGTCAAGTGCCAGTGCCGGCAGGATGTTTTTTAAAATTTATAGAAAACGTTGGACTTTGGAACCCAATTTCGCTTGGCAGATGCACGTACACCACTTTTATGAAGAGAAAATTTCGAATTGAAAAACCATCCAACTTGAAAACCGCCAGTAAACGTCACTTTGCACAGAATGGAAAAGTTTAACCGAGAACAGCAGAAATGAAAGGCAACTCAGAAAGTCAAGTATGAGATGCAAGGACACTTTAAGAGTCGAGAACTCACGCTGATTTTGGTCGCATCCCTTGAAATGTCTTCTTCTGGAATTATCTGTAATGAAAGAAAAAAAAAAAGAGCAAAGTCAGCAGTCGGTCGTACGAGAAACGGGAATGCAGTGCTGTGGAAAACGGCGGGCAAGTGGAGAATTGATATCGCCATTTAATTTATTTGGGATCTTTATTTTTATTAAGACATATGAAAAAGACAATAGAATAACCCACATACTGTAATGAACAATCATTTAATGAACCTCCCCACCCCAACAGCTACCCCACCAACCCACATAGCTACATTTTTTTGCAATCAAATTTTTTCTTGAATCGGCAAGCAGTGAAATTCTGCAATTATCTGAACACAAATCATAAAATAACTGAGACCCTCCCCAGACTGTGGGGGCCGAATTAAGAAGTGGGCAGAAAGTGGCGGAGAACGTTTCATGTAAAGCTACGGCAGATTGAGAAAATAGAAAATATAAAAACCCCTTCAACTTTTGCAGTCTTTATTGATAAATGTGTTTGTCATATATACGCATCAGAGGACCCCACCCCACCCCCTTCAGGCTCACCTGTGGTATGTGGTACCACCCTGGGACGTGATCGATGTGGTACCATCCTTGACAGCCGCGAGAAACCGCCCCCTGAGGGCAACAGAGCCAAAAAAGCCCCGCCCCTTCCAGTCCAGCTGATCTAACAGAGGGACGTGACCAAGAGATGGCATCTCGGTTCAGATCTGACGTGCCCCGAGGTCACATGGGCGCCTCAAAGCTGCTCACACAGCACAACTTGCCAGTCCTTATTGTGCCATCCTCTGTGTTAGCAATTTATTTCACTTTCTGTGGCAACGTATTAAACAGGGTTTCACCCGGTTGGCACCCCAATTATTTCTTGGTCTTACCCAGAGTCATCCCTTGCCTTACTACATCAGTCTACACTCGACAACCCATAATGACAAAGCGGAAATGTGTCTTCAGGGGACAGCCAGTAATCCAATGAAATGAGGTTAAAACACAATGCGGGAAAGCGGTCCTTAAAACTCGGTCCCCGTTGCAATCCTTCAAAAAGCGACGCCTCCTCTGCTAACCACAAACGGGACCTTGTAGCAGACGAGACGCCCAGATGAGAGGCACAACCATCCATCTTTCTCAGGTCCGGGTCCCTACTGTCCCCTACTATCCTAATCCTCACCTGATGGCTCCAAGAGGGCTCTTCTTCTGAGCCCCCCAGGTTACTCCAGTTCCTTGATCGCTCGGCTGGAGAAGCCCTCTGCAGCCCCCAAGTGTCGGCCATGCGCTCCTTTCAATGGACTCTCCTTCTGCCTGCCTGTCGCCCCCCCCCCCCTTCTCTCCGTCCTTTAACCTCCTTTTCTGATCCGACTCCTCCCCTTCTGTCCCGTGCAGAGGCTCCTTTATTCACCGTTGCCTAGCTGGGTGCGGGTGCGAGGGGCCCGACTGACCCGTCTAGTCAGTCTAACCCTAACCCTAACCCTCCCCACGTGTATGCCAGCCAGTGGAGTGAAAACGCACACCCACACCCGATTGGAGCCTGGACCTTTCCGGGGTGCACTTGTTTATTTAAAATTGCCCACTGATTTCCTAGCCCATGGACCTGCTGTACCACAGATAACACAATGGCGGTTTCTACAGGTATCTGCCGACACGTTTGTCTGTTCTGCTATGCCGATCGCTCGTGTTCATTCCACACATAATACATCAAATGCTGCAGTTCAGACTTCTAGTGACTGCTCAGCCCTAACAAGTCCCAAACTTTAAGAGCCACGTCTTGTGTTTTTACGATTATTTCAAATCCAATCCGTGAAATCGCTGCAGCGGACTCGACGTATGAGCTGTGGAACCCAACAAGTAAATCTCAGAGACTCGAGAGAGCCGTGTAGCAATTCTAACTGGTAATCCTCCATCGATGAGCTCCTCGTGTTATGGACAGGCAGACAAACGTTTGGGAGCCACCGATAAAAACCCTTTAGAAAAAAACTCCGATACCTGGTTGGAGGCCCAGGACTGCTTTTCTGTCCACTCTTTATGGTTTCTGATGTACCACCACTGGATCTCAAGGGAGTACGAGGGGGAGCCGCTGCCTATAAACGAACAGGCCATTTCAACGTCTTCTCCCGTTTGTGCCGTGATGTCATGAGGTACCTCGGTGAAGAGGGCTAAAGAGACAGGAGAAGAAAGACAAATTTAGTGTCTCGTATTTCAATATCTGAGATATAAAAGAAAAACAAAATGGCAGCTGTAAGCTTCTTGTGGCAGTCATAGAATCCTGAGAGTTTCATACGAGAATGCAAATTCTTTTTTATTTTTTTTTTTATCAGCACCCGAAAAAATCAGTTTACCTTAATGAGGAGTAGGAAGAGGATGAGAAGATGAAGAAGGAGAACAAAATGAAGAAATTGCTTCACACGCACCATGGGATACAATTTGAAGAGCCACCAGCAGCAGCCGACTCAGATCCTGCCGACTACGCCACTCTCTCTCTCCAAATCCGGATTTCTAAACCACTGGGTCGCGGGCTGTCGTCAAACAGGATTGTGATGTAGCGGCCCTGCGGCTCAGAATAACGGGCCGGTTTTTAAATAAATAATCGCCGTACTCGCGGATTATGGAGGGGGTGTGGTGGCGTGACCGGAGCCGTTCTCGGACGCGATGCAGTGGGGGCGTTTCCTTGCTTAAGTGCACAGGCGAGGAATCGTCCATATCCATAATTGATGCCAGGAAGCTGCCAATCAGCACACCTGTGCCACTTCCCCATTATTTATAGTAGGAGTTCGAGTGCGGAGGAGAAGAGAGAGGGAAGAGGATAGAAAGACGCATTAAGTGTGCAGAGGATAATGGACAGGGATGGTGTCACGCGGATCACAGCCCGGGCTCTGGGATGTCTTCTCGCCGGGTGGAGCCTGGATTGGCGGCGGTGGGAGTGGGAGCAGGGTCCGGCCGCACTCTGCAGAACGCCATGGATCAGGCGGCAAGGACAAAGGCGTCTCTCTGTGCTGCAAAGCCTATGAAGGACAAGCCAGAGGGGCGTCAGTTTGAAGAGGGAAGCACTTGGCGGGTATTTTAACCTCCACGTTTTCACTGTCTTTTAATGCATTACTGATTTATTTAATGACGCTTTGATTGCGCTGCACTATTTATTTGAACACGTTTCGGTTTTGTCTGTTTTAAAATAAAAGCACTTCTGGACTTTGCACCTTAACCCCTTGCTTCATTTGGTGTCCCCATTGTCCAGCTCATCCGGTTACATTACCGACGGTGTCGAGTTCAAGAGGCTCCCTGAAAGAGGGATGGCGGTGATACACCCCTTCCTTGCCAGGTCACAGACACAGAAAGGCACTGCGGTAGCCAGCCAGGGCAAGTTTAGAAATCAGCTTATCTGCCTTAATAAAGGGACAAGAATGTGTGCGTCTGCATACATGTGTGTCCATCTGGTTGCTCTGCCCCTGTCATTCCAACAGATGGCGCCTCACAAACCTTTATAATAATAAAACGTTTTGCATTTTCCTTTCCAAAGCAACAGCTTGGATCCACCGTGCTAATCCACCTTAATGAAATGATATGTGTTTGTGTATCTGTCTGGTTTCTCTGTCTCTTCAATTCCAACAGATGGCACAAACATTAGCACTGCTTTTATGAATCCCATACCAAATGGCATATGACAGATTCATATGCATTACATTTGTATTTACAACAGAGAGTGCATCACAAACAATTAGTAATACAATGTATTGCATTTATCATTCCAACAGTGCATCACCAACATTAGCACTGCATTTATCAATCCTATACCAAATGACATATAACAGAGACATGGCACCCGGACGGACACACCGCTAACGCTGAATACATCCAGGATAAGAAAGTTCTGGATGGACAGAAGTCAGCTCATCTGCCTTAATAAAAGGACAAGAGTCTGTGTGTCTGTCTGGTTGCTGTGCTCCTGTCTTTTCAACTGGTGGTGCTTCACAAACATCTGTAGTAATAAAACGCATTGCACATCATTCCAACAGATGGCGCTGTACAAACATTTGTAGTAATAAAATACATTGCAGTTGTCATTCCAACAAATAGCGCGTCACAAACATTTGTCGTAATGTATTTTGTTCCTTCAAATGTTTGTGAAGCACCATCTGTTGGAATGACAAACGCAATGCATTTTATTACTACCTGCATTACAAAAATGCATTCCAATAGATGTTAGCATTGAGGTCTGTGTGGATTACTGAGATTTCAAGCTGTCCTAGCCGGGGGGGCACAGCCAGTCCTCTTCATAACCGCCTTCAGTTGTGTCAGCTCTTCATCCCCCATTTAAACTAAAACCGTTGAGCTCCGTCAGCCTCTCGTTTGGGGGGCTCAGAGCTCTACGGGGAGACGGCCAGCGAAGGCCGTTGTCGTTTTATTTCATTTTCTGCAATCCAAATTAAACAGGTGTTTATTTCCCCAGTAACAACTGGCTGACGTGTTGGTGGCACAGAGGTAGCGGTAGACCAGGCTTCACGTCTCGGGTCCTCCCTGCATGGACTTTGCATGTTCTCTGCGTGAGGTTTTCACCCACAGTCCAAAGGCATGAAGGTTAGGTGGACTGGCAACGCTAAACCAGCCCGAGTGTGTGTGTGTGTGTGTGTGTGTGTGTGTGTGTGTGTGTGTGTTGGCCCTATGATGGCCTGGCGTCCTGTCCACGGTTTGCTCCTGCCTTATGCCCTATGCTGGCTGGGATGGGCTCCAGGACCCCCTGCACCACTAGTCTGGATTAAGTGGGTTAGAAAATGACACGATATTTGGTTGGACTGATTTTTCTGCAGCTCTGTGTTTGCTTGTTGCACCGTAGTATTTATAAATAAATAAAACGTCATTAATAAAAAATGTGAACAACTGTTACATTTCCATTTCTATGAAAAAAATAAATGAAAACTCGTCCGATGAGCCCCTCTGCCTTCCCTGGACGCCTCGTCAGACTCGCCCTTTCATTCCACTCACATGGCGTCGCCATCCTGCCCGAGAGGAGCCGGCCAGTCAGTCAGGCGGGTGGCAGACCAGGCAGTACAAATTAAAATTGTAGCGCCAGCCGAAGCAGGAACATTCGATTCTTCAATGAAGACATTTACCGCCAGTGGCACCGGGCGACAAGTTCAATTTGATGGCCTTTAATTTGAGAAAAATGATGCGTTTCGTCGTCAGATATTCTTCAGTGTCATTCAGCGCGGGCTGGCAAGGTAGTGGGATTGCTTGGCACTGTGAGACCACCAAATAAATTATGAGGTAATCACAGGATACTCTAAAACAAAGAGTGCAGGAAACGATTCTGCAGTAAACATGAAAGCAGACTGCAGCTTGAGAATCTTGAATTGCCGACTATCAGGACCGTACAACTCGCAAGACAAGACAAGACAAGACAAGACTGAGTTTATTAATCCCAAGGGGAAATTCACATAATAGATTAGCAAAGCCTTTCATTCTTCCATCTCTTCTCTAATACACAGAGACTGGAAATCAAATGAATCCACCTTAATAAAAGGATCCACCTTAAAAAAAGGCCCAAATGCCGGTGGGTCTGTCTGGCCGTTATGTCTCTGTTTATCCAGCAGATGGTGCATCACAGGCATTAACACTGCTTTTACAAATCCCAAAATAATTGATATACAGTATAACAGAGACAAATGCATTGCATTTGTCATTCCAACAGATGGCATCAAAAACATTAGCACTGCTTTTATGAATCCTGTACCAAATGGCATGTGACTGCACTGCAAACGCAATCACTGAATACATCCAACAGAGAAGAACTGCAGGACAAACAGAAATCCACGTATCCATCCTAATAAAAGGACAAGTGTCCGTGTATCCCTGTGTCTGTGTCTTGTCGCTATGTCTCTGTTATCCAACGGATGGCGCATCACAAACATGGGCACTGTTTTTTACAAATCCCATACTAAACAGCATATAACAGAGACAAATATCATTCCAACAGATGGCGCATCACAAACATTATTACTGTTTTTACTACTCCCATACTAAATGGCATATAACAGAGACATATAACCATTTGTCATTCTAACAGATGGCGCGTCACACCCATTAGCACTGCTTTATATAGATGCCATACTAAATGGCATATAATTCCAACAGATGGCACATCACAAGCATTATCACAGTTTTTACAACTCTCATAATAACAGAGGCATATGCATTGTATTGGTCATTCCAACAGATGGCGCATAACTAACATTTGCTTTACTTTTACAAATCCTGTACTAAATGGCATGCGACTTTGGGATCAGCTTTTGAAGGTCTGTATTTTGAGAGAGTCTCTCTGGGAATTATTGTGAGTGAACTAAAAGACTGGGCGATAAGAAACGCAAGGCAAAAGCATGTTTGAGGACAGGCAAAGTCACAGCCCGAGGATCACAGAGGTAGGCGTGTGAAGAGAGCACAGAGACCTGACTGAAATAAAAGTGAAAACGTCAAAAACAACTGCGAATCGAAACAAACCGTCTCACTAGCGCCACCTGTAACAGAGCACCTGTCACTAAAGGTTTGCTAACCTTCTCCCGGTGGTCCTCTGCCTCCCTTTGCACCTCCACCTCGGTCTTTGCTTTGATGTTTCTAAGGTTTGATTGGGGGGGGGTGAATTGGGGGTCTTCTGCTTACTCTATTAAAGATGCAATTGAACCAAAATGCTCAGAGGAAAAGAAAAATGTAATCCTGATCTCAAAAGTCCGCTCTCGGTGCCAGCAGGCAGGACTGAAGAACCAAAGGCACACTTGTGTCGGTGCCCAGGCTCTCCATCACTTTGTCCAAAACATGAAGGGCCATCCTGGCAAGGGTGCCACTCATTCCATCTGGCATGCACTCTAAAAGCGTGTAATGAACGCTGGGTGACACGCCATGATGAGGCCAGCTATCCCGTGGACACTCGTCACAAAATACATTCACAGCACGGCCGCCTCAGCTAAAACGAGTGAGAAAACACGGCCGGGACTCCAGCTCAGATGGCAGCTTGCCGTCTTCTAGGAGATGCCCGTGTCCTTCTGTCTGGGCCTGCCACCTGGCCATGGACTGGCATCCTCTCCACACTGCTGTCACTTTTTGTAACCCAGCGGTCCTGGAACTTGGATGGAGGCAAACATTAACATTTACACAAAATGACACATCACGTCGTGCAGTCGTGCTGGAGGGCAAAAGATTATAAGGGCTTGGCGGGCACTCGAGACGAGCAAAACCACCGGGGCTCATCCATGGAGTCGCAGCTGCAAAATGTTGTGAAAGGGATTTAGAAAATCACTATAAAAGGTACAAACACCCCGGGGGTCACATGAAAAGACAATTTCCCCTTCTGGATTAATCTTCATCATCCTCATCATCATCATCATTTAAAACTTGTGTTGTGGTGGAAAATAAAGAGCACCACTCCATTAGGCCTCATTCACATTTACAAGTGTGTGATAAAGTAAATGCACCCCACGAAACATTTTATGTGGACATATGCAGTGGGACACCTGACACTAAAAGGACACCAACGGCCAGCCACAGTGCCCCCCCCCCCTCTTATTTTAATGAGGGGTGGATGGCACATTTAAATCTTTCAAAGCTGCCTCTCTTTTTTCTTTAATACCGTATTTCTAAATCTCTTAACATCACCGCCGCGGCTTACTGGGGAGGGGTACACTGGTGTGGTACGGCGGCAATTCAGAAAAGGAGCCCATTCCCTTGAAACGTGGACCACCTACTTGAGACTCCCTCTCAAACGCTCTGGCCACACGAGAAAATCGTACAAATGAAAAATAACACAAAAGTCCAACTTAATTCTTAATTCAACAAAACAAAAATCCGCGTCTGTCTGTGTGTCTGTGTGGGTGCTATGTCTCTGTCATTCCAACAAATGGCGCATCACAAAAATTTGTAATAAAATGCACCGCCATTTGTCATTCCAACTACAATCGTTTGCAGTAATGCATTTTACTAGTGCAAATGTTTGTGATGCGCCGTCTGTTGAAGTGACAAACGCAAAGCATTTTATTACTACATGCATTACAAAATACATTCCAATAGATGGTGCACTGGAAACGTTACCATTGAGGTCTACGTTGATTACTCAGATTTTAATCTGTCTTAGACGGGTAGAACAACTAGTTTACCTTAAAAAAAGGATAAGAGTCTACTGAAATGATAAATACAATGCATTTTATTACAATATGCATTAATAATACTTTCCAACAGATGGTGCACTGCAAACGTTAACGCTGAAAGGGTGATGACGTCTTAAACCGGTAGCACAGCTAGTTTACTTTAATATTTAATGTCTAAGTGTCCGTCTCGTTGCAATGTTCCTTGTCATTCCAACATATGGCACATCACAAACATTAACACTGCTTTTACAAATCTCATACCAAATGGCATATAACAGAGACATATGCATTGCATTTGTCAATGCAACAGATGGTGCATCACAAACATTAAACACCCGTTTTACAAATCCCATAATAAAAATGGCATAAAACAAAGACATGTACATTTATCATTCCAACAGATGGTGCACTGCAAATGTTAACACTGATGGAGTGATTACATCTTAGACAGGTAGCACAGATAGATTAATAAAATGAAGTGTCTCTCTGTCTATGTGTCCGTCTTGTTGTAAGGTTCCTTGTCATTCCAACTGATGGCACATCACAAACATTAACACTGCTTTTACAAATCTCATACCAAATGGCAAATAACAGAGACATATGCATTCCAACAGATGGTGCATCACACACACTAACATTGCTTTTGTGAATCCCATACCAAATGGCATACAGAAGAGACTATACATCCAACAGATGGCGCATCACAAACATTTGTGGTAATAAAATCCATGAATCTTTGAAGTCAGATGGGGAAGCAAACCCCCTGGATGACCTCCAGGACGGTCATAGCAACGGGAATCAACAATAGCGCTGTGAGAATGGCAGCGTTACGAAAGTCCGAATCACAAATCAAAATTCAAACAAACTATACATTTCAAAAAACAATGGATGCCTTAGGATTTAAATCCCCCCCCCGGCCCCAAAGAACAAACGATATTCAAAAATAGGAGTCCCTGACAACGCGGCTACCTAGAGACTCTCTTCTGAAATCAATAAGGTGGCCCATAAAATGGCAGCGGTCAAAGAGAAAGTCCATCCACAATATGATGCCACGATGGCGTCACCATAGTGACATTTAAATAAACAAACCACAAAAGTGTGAAACATACGCAAAAATCAGAAAAGCAGACATCCCACATATCAAACCGAGAGTCAGGGGTCTCGCCAATCAACCCTCAAACAGTACACCACCCAAAAATATGAGGCTGGACCAGACATGTTACCTGCATGGGCGACCGGGATGGTCCTGCTTGGTGAAGTGGCTGAAGGGACCCAACCACAGGGTGACCCAAAAGAAACACTGGAGGGACCACCCAAAACATTCCCTCATGGTCTGCAGGTCCACTGGTCTGCTCCACTCTATGCAGGGATCTCCGGTTTTGGAGTCCATCACTTCAAGACATCTCCATTGATGTCAAAGTACTGCCTCTGGGGGGGGATTGGGGGGGCAGCTCTCCTGCTCGTCCGACACCCAGGCCCGCCTTTCCCAAACTGGTCGGCTCTCCCACCAGCGTACATACAAGTTGGGGAGACGGACAAACGGACAGATGGCGTCATCGTTGAATCGACACTCAGCCATGATGATGATGATGATGATGGGTTTGTAGTGAAGGCTAAGAACAATTCTTAATGAGATGTTTCCATGCAGACAGGACATCATCTTTCTGATGGAATGAATGAGTTGTGATTTGGGGGTCTCAAACATATCAAAATGGGCAGCGAGGACCATAATTGAAGTAGACTGCCCAAGGAGACTCACCTGTAATCCTGTTAGCCACAGGCTTCCAGCCTAAACAAGGCAAACTGGCAAAAATAACAAGAAACGTCCTGAAAGAGCGAGAAGGCCCCACAAGGGGGAGGATCACCGCAAACCTCCGGCTAGTGCACAAAAATCACAAGGCATAAATCAAATTGAAAAAATAGAAAGATACAAACAAAACACCAAAATGATTACCTAAAAGGCAATTCTACGGCCTGTCAGTCCAAATCCACAATCCAGAAGAGAAAACAATGGGCAGAGTCAAACTAATTCAAGAAACCAGACAATCCAAAGAAAATAAAAATAAATCAATAAATAAATAAAAATACTTACAACTGCTTTACCAGCGGAATGTTCTCCTGATCTGAGCCACTCAATAGTTGGAGGGCGGGCTCAGAAGGAGTGAGGTCAGAGTGGCCCCGCCTCCTGGAGCTCCACCCACAACTCACCAGGAATGGAATCATCATCGTCATTGTCACTATCACTTACTTAGCAGACGCCTTTATCCAAGGTGACTTACAAAGCACCCAAGAATGAAGCTGCAAGCATCAACAGCAACAAAACACAAAATAAAAAACGAGCACAAGGGACACAGAACTACGTGATGATGCCTCCAGACCCTGAACTCCTTGAGCAGCAACCACCCCGTAGGAGAGAAGCTAAGCAGATCCAAAACATTTAATAACAAGAGGACTCAGCAAACCTAAACATGGGAGATTGGGTGTCATTCGAATAGACAATGGGAGATCATTCCGCAGCTTTGGAAGAAGAATGGAGAAGCAGGCTTGGCATGGCTGGTAAGAGGAGGGACGGTCAGCAGAGATGGATCAGAGACTCCTTGAGGGAACAGAAGGAGAGACCGAGGACTGGAGATCTCGAGGAGTCGAACCGTTCAGAGATCTGTAGACTAGGATCAGAGTCTTGAAGTGGATCCTTGCAGCAACATGAGAGAACCAGTGGAGAGGAGGGAGAAGACGAGTGAAGAGAAGAACTGAGAACATCAGAGACAAGTCTGACCTGAACAAAGTCCTGTCCGGGGAGAACTGGAGCAGTCCAGCCGAGGAGAGCACCAGCAACTGAACAAAGAGTTGTGTTGGCATAACTTAGTGAGCCAAGGGTCGACTCCTCATGAAGAAAGAAGCAACAGGACTGGGTCCTTCAAGATACACAATATAATAATATAACGTATAATGGAAGCGACAAGTCCAGGGTCAGGCCCAGATTCCTGATGGTGAAAGGGTGGAGGAAGGAGAATCAGAGGACAAGCAGAAGATATCGGACTTCATAAGGTTAGGTTTACGGTGCTGAGCACACACCTGGGAAATGATGGCAGAGAGACAACTGGAGGTCTGGGCAGAAACCCGTAGGAGAGAAACAAGGAGGTCAGAGAAGCCATGAGAAGAGAAAATGTAGAGAGAGAGAGAGAGAGACGAGAAGTGGGCCCAGCAGTGATCCGCCCGTAGAAAGCTTGTGAAGAGAAGACGAGGGGTTAAGACCGGGAGATGGCAAACGATCGGTCCGAGAGGTGGGACCTGAACCCGTCCAAAGCAGAAGTGCAGGGAGTGGTGAACTGTTTGGAAGGCCACCAAAAGGTCAAGGAGGGTGAGGACATATTGAGGGACGGTCCCTGTCATTCCAACAGATGGTGCATCACAAGCATTAACACATTATTTACGAATCCCATATCAAATGGCATATAAACAAAGACATATGCATTGCATTTGTCATTCCAACGGATGGTGCATCACCAACATTTGTAGTGGTAAAGTGAATTGCATTTGTCTATCACAACAGATGATGCAACACGCACATTAACACCGCTCATACCAAATGGCATGTAGAAGAGACTATACACTGCATGCATCATTCCAACAGATGGCGCATCGCCAACATTTGATGTAATAAAATCCATGGAATCTGTGAAGTCAGATGGGGAAGCAAACCCCCAGATGACTTTTTACCAAGTCTTGTTATGAATGACAGGCCATGACCTCTAAGGACGCGGCAACTCCAAGAGGGCCATAGCAACGCGAATCAACAATAGCGCTGAGAGAATGGTGGTGTTACGATGGCACAAATGAAAATTAAAACTAATATACCTTGGGGTATAATCCCCGAATAAAACGATATTCAAAAATAGAGGTCCTTCACAACGCGGCTTACAAGAGACCCACCTCTGTAATCAATAAGGTGGCACATAAAATGGCGGCGGTCAAAGAGAAAGTCCATCCACAATATGACTGGTCAAAGGGTTACATCTTATAGGGGGAGACAAATCTGAGGAAGGAGAATCAGAGGGCAAGCAGTAGATATCGGACTTTGAAAGATTAGGTGTACGGTGCCGAGAGTTCATCCAGAAAAAGATGGCAGGGAGACAACTGGAGGTCTGGGCAGAGACACGAGAGGAGATCAGAGAAGCCACGAGAAGAGAAAATGTAGAGAGAGAGAGAGAGAGAAGTGGGCCCAGCACTGATCCGCCCGTAGAAAGCTTGTGAAGAGAAGACGTTTGGAAGGGGAAGGCGGGCGAGGACGGAGGAGAGAGAAGTAAGAGCGTCGGTGAGCGTGTGCAGCAGAACAATACTCGCGGAGTCAAACCGAAGCAGATCAAGAAACGAAGGGTTTGAATCGCTGCTAAAAGACACAGTACATAAACGTGATGGAAAATACGAACAATATGAAGACGAAATACACAAAAACACAGACCCATACATAACGTGCCGTTTATGGTGACCACCTCTGGACCACAGCTAACGACATGTAAATCACAGGTGTCGTGTCACGTAATAAAGTTGTACGCACACAACGTCCACGCCACGTTTATTCGTTTATTTCTTGCCGGAAAACACCGCCGAGAGAAAGACAAACGGCATACGTTCAAACTCACACGATCTCTTCGCGATTATATTGACAAGGCCACTTACAGCATTTAAAACAGACACCCTGAGCGACTCGGCACAGGGAAGTGTATTGGCGTTGGGAGGCATAGACTTTGAAAGACTTTGGCCGAGGTGGATGGAAACTTTTGGCCTCAGCTGTAGTTTTCCATCTGTGACAGTCAGGATCCGCCACGATTCCCTTCATAATAGTAAACGCTTCCGTCGTGTCACCTCTCGATCTCCGTCTGGTTCGACTGTTCAGTCAGCCTCTCCGTTTGTTGTCCGTGGTCCTGAAAATCAGTCGCCGTGCCTAAAGAGCCAAAAGGTTGAGTGGGAGGGGCAACATTGAGTGCGAGGAAGTTTTCAAAATAAAAGTTTGTCACACATGTAGTTGGCAAAATAAAAGTTTTTCATAAAAGCTCTGAAGTTTGCATAGCTTATGCCACATATAATTGGAAAATACAATTTAAACAGACTTGACGGGATACACTGCAAGAAATATTAAAGAGCCATGTTGCAGAAACACAGACCTCGACCAAGAACAGCAGGTCATGTTGAGTTCAAGCCGTCATTTTTTAACGCCACTTCATGCGGAGAATTTTTTTTTTTAACTCCATTAATGACGATTCAAGTGCAGGAGCTCAGATTTTATTTTTAAATTCATGCCGTCAAAGACCCCCGATAGCACACTGCCATTCAAGAACACTGGGCTCGCTTCCCGGTCCATCACTTTTCAGTTTCCACTTTACATCCTGGATTTTTAACGTGAATTCTTCATTTCATATTCCGCATTTTTAATGTCATTTTCATTTCACGCTCTCCCTTTCGCTTCATTTTGGCTTCTCACTTACTCGTCTTCATTTCACTCTCGATATTTTAAACCTTCATTTCAGGCTGCTGCGGTGGGCTGGCGACCTGCCCGGGGTTTGTTTCCTGCCTTACGCCCCGTGTTGGCTGGGATTGGCTCCAGCAGACCCCCGTGACCCTGTAGTTAGGATATAGCGGGTTGGATAATGGATGGATGGATTTCAGGATCTCACCGATCTTTCCTTCCTATTCTTGTTGCTTGTTACGTTTGGCTCGCCTCACCCGCCCGTTAATAGTATCGCTTACGTCTCCAGCGCGCCATGTTATGGGAATATCGAGTAGTTCCGATACGTGCGAGCCAGCAACCTGCGGTTTTCGGCGTGAAGATGCAATCCACTTAGCAGACAGATCTTCGGCTTCAGGAGCTGACAGTTAATATTCATTAAAGGGGAGCAGCGCTTGAATTACTTGAACGATTTGCACCGTCAGCCTGAGTTGCCAGGTGGCCAAAACAGCTGGTGTGCATTTCTATTTTTTACACGAGAATCAGAAGATCATACAAGAATAAAGATAAAGGTGTTGATTTATTTTTGCGTACTCTTTAGCACAGGCGAATCCCGGGCTGGGATTTCAAGCCGGCAGTTCGGTCCCGTGCGTCAGGCAGCGTGCGCAATGACTGGAGATTTCCTGTTCACACCACGTCACGGCCAATCAGTTGTTAATAGGCCACAAACCCCTCCCACTCGACACTGTAGTCCCTCCCACTTGGCTCCCGGCTGTAGCGATCCCCTTCTCACCGTATTAAAGTCTTCGGTGTTCCATCTGTCATCTTGCAGTGCTGTGTGGCCGGAGAACCTACGGATTATCTGCGCCACTTCCCTCTAACCATTTAAAATATTAATTTACATTTTATTACAAACATGCAACCTGTAAGCTACAACGAGCCTTGAGCTGAGGCAGTGGCCATGTCACATTACGGCTCGGCGCAGCAAAACTCCTAGTAGGTCCGTCAGTGGAGAAGATTAATCCAGAAGGACATCTCGGATTGAAATCCTATTGCCTCGTTTTTCACGGCAGAATGAAATAAAAGTCTTATCTTGGCAAGCCCGCCTCGTGTCTTGGCAGCCTATGGAATACATAAACACACACAAAGACAGAAAAGCGTGCAGGCGGCGGCTCAAAGCCAAGAGGTGCGAGGTGTCCGTCATCACCCCGGGAATGCCAGCTTGTCGCTCCTGTGACCCCCGGCGCGTTCTTTTAGGTGGACTTCAATGTCCGCTCGTTTGTCTCCAGAGCCTCGTTTTCTACTATGATGGCGGAGGCTGTAATTGTTTTAACGCAATTTCCAAATCGATTTTAACCATCACCGACATTCATCCGGACATTTTTCTAAACGCTCGTTACACCCGCGTGATTTGTGGGGGGATACGATAGAATATAATAGGTGCCTGTTAGGAAACTGTCCTGTAGGGGGCGCCAGGCGGTCGTGTAACCTATTCATGTTAACTAAAGGACTGGCCAGTCGGCATAATCAGTGTCATGGATGGACGGGGTGGCACCCAGGCTGGAGGCCATGAAGAAAGATGAATAAAAGTGACGAGACAGACACGGGTTCAATAAGTGATAAGACAGACACGGGTTCAAGGATCTGCTCTGGCATCTACAAGGTTGCCGGTTCAAATCCCATTACTGCCAGAAGGGATCCCACCCTGTTGGGCACTTGAGCAAGGCCCGTAACCTGACAACTGCTCCAGGGGGGCGCTTTACAATGACTGACCCTGTGCTCTGACCGCGCAAAAGGACGGTTTCCCCTCTGGGATTAATAAAGTACCGAGCTATTCAAAATGAAAGGGCAGATTTCAAAAAATTATTTCAAACAAACTGTATAAGACAGAAACACATTCCGCACATCACTGGATAGAGGAAACGTTCAAAGTTTAAAAGCCCACCTAAAAGTACCAGTGAATGCCACCGTGCTCAGTTTCTCATTTATGGCTGTGCCCAGATAGTAATGAAGCAGGAAAAACTTTAAAAATCAATAGATGTTGGCACCGTATCTGATCGTGTTCAGCTCTGATGGGAGAGTGTTACCCGCGTGGCGAGAAAAGCACATGCCCGGGATCTCTCTGGCAATCAGCAGCTACCCTCTAAAACACACGGAGCTCTGATCTCTCACTCTCTCTCAAAAATGTCAAATGTTACTCCTTAACAATCTGTAGATGATAATGTCTGCTGAACAAACAGGTGCCACTAGCTAAGCAGAGGCGAGTTGCGCTCCAACACATGGTGCTAGGTAGAGCAACTCGAATGGAGGCCGACGTGTGAATGAGGATAGGTGACCATATGAGAGGAGGCGCAACACCAGGGTGCTGCCACTTTTCTGACTTTAGCTTGACTCCCCTTCGTATATTAATTTAGCCCAACTTGTATTACATATTAATGTTTACAACATTCAAAAATATTTTATACTAGGAGGGCAAGCCCCCCTGGCACCTTCGCCACCCAACCCCCAGTTACAGCCAGAATGTAAATGTACAAAAGAAAATTTATTGGAGTCAAAAATCACAAAATTCTATAAATATGTTAAAGAAAATTATTTATTGGAGACAAAAATCATGAAAATCTGTAAATATGTAAAAGAAAATGATTTAACCGAGTAAAAATTATGACATGAGAATAAAATATTTACTCTCTTACCGATTGGAGTATTCCCCTTAAACTGAGGTCCACTACGCTAGATGCAAGACTTTCTCAATATTTTAGTTTATAATTTAAAAACGGAATAACAATCTGAAACTCTAATAACATCACGTTAAAGTTCGATAAATTCTGAAAAGAATGATACCAAACACACACACACACACACATATATATATAT
>JANRMT010062855.1:5193367-5230817 GCA_026402145.1 Polypterus bichir lapradei
GTGTATATATACACACACACACACACTATATATATATATATACACACACATGCACATACATTATATTATATATATATACATACACATATTTATAAAGCACTAAATAATCACAGGCTCTGAAAGGGGGATTGGACGACGTCTCAAATATACCTCATGCCAAGCGTCTGCAGCCTCGACAAATGCAAGGGGTGCAGCTTGTAAAATCGACCCTGGTGGGCCCACTCGCCCAGTGCACTCATTGAATTTAATTAAGGGGTTAATTTAAAAAGCACACAGCCCGAGAAGCATAACAAAATAGAATTAAAAAAAAAAAAAAACACACAAATTCACTCAGAGCATCCATAAAAGAGGTCATCCCTCCGTAATGTAGTGAACATTGATATGTACGGGTGGGGGGGGATCATTAACTAAATGTACATATTAACTGGCCTTGCCGCTTCTTAATTGGTAGTCTCACAGAATTTATGCAGCTGGATTAGAGAATATCATTTGGTGGCTTTTGTATTATTATCTTTATTAGACATAAGATCGGGAACAAACTTAGAAAGCCCGGTGAAGATGATGGACTCTGTCAGGATTTATTAAAAAAAAAAAAAAAAACACAACCATAGTGGTCCCCCCTAGACTTTCTCGTATGCTCAGATATGGGGATGGATATTTGAGGAGTAAACCGCAAGACAATGATTATATTTTTATATTATGTACATTAAAAAATCATCAACAACAAATCAAATTAATAATATACTGAACAATTACTGTAAAAGTAAAGTTGAATAAATCGGACACTGCAGCTGCACGAATAAAAGCTAAAGTAGCACTTCCGGTTAACAGAAATAGCTCAAAAGTTGATAGAAATCTACGTTTTGTACCGAATACTATGCAGAATTGGGTTGACCAAAGTGAAAGCGTCCTCAAGTTATCGTGTTTACACACACAGAGAGAGAGACTGACATGATTCCCAAAATATTTTCGAACACAGGGAGGTCTAAAACGTCGAGATTCATCAACATGTCGACATCGAATGTTTGGCCGACTCCGATACTCTTCCAATGCTTCATATACGAGAAAGTAAAAAGGAGGGCGCGTCAATGGAAGAACGGGCACGGAAACGGCGGCGAAGGGTTGATAGCGTGCTCCGATTACAGCGCGTTGCCTGGGACCCTAACAAGACCTGCGCTTAAAGCTTCATTCAGGTCAGGCCCGTGGAGGACACGTGGCGGCGCGACGGGCGGCCATGAAAAGGAACGTGGAGCCTGAGGAGCTCATTGCGCCAAGGCAGAAGGAAACAACGGAGGGCTCATTGTCACGATTTTGTGCACTTCGATATCTCTTGGTAATGTCGTTTAGATTGTGTTATCGTCGTTTTTACTGAGTGACTCGTCGTTCACGATTCAGATAAATAAAAACCGTTAGACGGGTAATTGGCTCGCACTCTACCACAACGGCGCGCGCACTTGAAGGCAGATGTTGCATGAGACGAGAAGATAACCTGCTGATCACTTCTGTTTGGGGGGGGGGGGGGGGGCTATGCGGACTTGCGGTCGTTACAATGAAGGAGGGCCGCACAGTTCATCATAAATGAATCACAATTCTGATTATTTGGCTGCTGTGGTATCGCAATCGTGAGAAGCGACTATTGAGATGGTCCATGCCGTACTTCTGGCACCCTCTGTTGGAGTTCAAGCTTCACCAGTTGCAGACTTCTGTAAACAGTGTGGCCGGTCTGGTGATTTGGTGGCCAACCAGGTTGTCCCATTTATCGCGAAATCAAAAAAGAATACGTGGCCCATCTTGGGGATGCTTTGTTCTAACTTTAATGCTAAAGAAAATGGTTAACAACAAAGGTTTTCACAGGCTCAGTCAATCCTTTAGATGTCCTTCTCGCAAACGACGCCACCTTCTTACGAGTTTGGCGGTTTCCTGTGGGACAGAAAGGGGCGGGTCTAGGACAGGTACCCCCCAGTGGGCGGATTCTCGGCGCTGCGGGGAGAGAAATGAGATGATAAGAGTCAGCGGCAGCGCCCCCTCGTGGCCCGGCAGGTCATTACGGCAGGTCAGACGCACACGCGTGACAACAGCAAATGAATGTTGTCACCCATCACAGACACGTTCGTGAAGCGCGAGTGCGCCGGCGAGTCCTGATCACATAACCGTCAAGGCGACCGAGTGCAATGCTTTACTAGCAGGCTGCGCCTTACCAACAGCTTTTAAAATGTCTGCACGGCCTTCTCTTCGGTTTACAGCAGCCACAGGAAAACAGCTGAGAGACGTTAAGCGATGTTGAACCCAAATCACCTGACGCGTTTGGGACGTTTCAGTACCAAAATGGAGAGAGTCGACAACAATATGGAATTATTTTATGTTGATCCCAACAGTCAACTCTGCAAACTGCAGACGGGCTGCACTCAAAAAATTCACACAACCTTCTGAAGTTCAACCTCGTAGTCGAGACGATGCTGTCGCTTCACTTCACAAGACTCTGCGACGCTTCATTACCGTATTTACTCGCGTTTAGGTTCTCCCGCGGATAAGTCGGGGCTTGATTTTACGGTATAATTTCTGATATTTTATAAAGTTGGTCGTATAAATCGAATGTGTAAAACTCACGCTATTGGTCCAGTAGATTACGATATGCTAACGCCCGGCCGCCCACCCGAGAGAGTAACCACGGGGCACACGGCCTTTTTTTCTATGTATTTTGCCTACTTGACCGACCTTCATACACCTTTATCGTAAGAGCATCCCTTATCTATGATGGAGCGTTCGATCAGAAGAAAATATGAAGCTGGTTTGAAATTAAAAGTCGTTGAAGTAGCAAAAGAAACTGGTAACTGAGCTGCTGCCACAAAATTCGATGCGTCAGAGAAACTGATGAGTGAGATTGGAGGAGGCAAGAAGATGTAAAAAAAAATGAATAAAAAATTAAGTGTCGCATTTTTGAACGGGCATATAAGTCGAGGTAAAAAACGAAACATGCCGTCATTTATGCCAGACCCTACAGAAAACTACCAGCTGGAGGCATTTCGGGGTCAGGCAGACGTTCCCGTAAGCGAGGACCATATGACCCTGCAGTTCCCCTGGTGGCACAGATGTAACCCCGCAGGGCTGTACTACCGGACTACAACTCCCAGCCTGCACTGCAGGCATCCACATAGGCAGCATCATCCGAGAGGAATGCCACCTATTGTGTCAGTCTTGTGTAACTCTCCCTCTGCTCTTCCAACAAGCTGGCCTCCGAGCCGGGTGACTGTCCATGAACCATCCCAGCTGGAATGCCAGCCCGCGCCCGTTACACGAATCACAACCAAACCTCAAGCAGTATAGAAACTGCCCATCATTATAGAGCAACCTGGGATCAGCAAGGGGTCCGCCTGTGACAGCACAGATGGTGTAGCGATGCCACGCTGACCACCGTATGCCCCCTTTGGAAACGCCACTTGCCCTCTCAGGACGGCTCTGTGCTTTGCCAGCTGACCCTTGGTGCCCAGTGATGGCACAGCAGGTGGAATCTCAAATGATGTAATTTATTTCCTGTCCTCCCGCGCTTTCTATTTTATTCCTCGTTTTTTTGTTTCATGCTCTCACACACACAGAACGTTATATTTGATGCGCAAATCTGTTGATTGCATTTAGTGCTGAATATTTGATTCTCGTCTCTGTGCTTCTCCTAACTTGTTACGTCTTGGCCAAAAACAAATCTCACCCCAGGGGAGCCTGACCCTGAGAATGTGGGAGGCTTCGGCCTAATGGGCCCCCTGAGAACGAGAGCCTGCAAAGTGCTTAGGAAGGACCCAAAATAATAATAATAAAACTACTACACTATTAATATAGCGCCTTTCTATTGCTCAAGCTTACAGAAATATCTAACTATGGAAAGAAAACCGTAAAAAAAAACTCCAAATAAGGTTTTTCACAAACGAAGGTTTATTTAAGAAATCACAGAAAGCTCAAAAAAAAAGCAACACGTCAATCCAAAAGCACACGAGTCCCAAAACGAAATCTGAAAATCGACAGGAAGGCGAAAAGAGTCGACGATCCAAAGAAACAAAAGTGCAACTCACAGAGGAGATCCACCAAAGACACGCATTCAATGAACCGCAGCAACTGCGCTTTCCTCGCTTTGCCTTAATTAGCTGGGGGCGGGCCCTTGTGGTGAGGTCTTAGTGGCCACGCCTCTTGGGGTGGTGGTGGGTCCGCCCCCAAAATACAAGGAGAGCAAGCTTACGAGCACGGAGATTAAATCGATCCACACAATAAAACGCTAATGTCGGTCTGTCTGTTGGTGTAACGTAAGGCAACGACGACACAACGAACAGGAAAAAATCCCTCATCATCGAACCCACCTAATCCAGTCCTCTGCTGCGGGGGATGGAGTTTGTCCCGTGCGTTTACTCTGCCGCGATTATCATAACTACTTCTAATTGTGCATCTTTTTCTATTAAAACAGCTATTTACAAATGGTGTGTGTGGTGAAAGGCGCTATATTTACCGATAATCTAAATGTGTTCTTCCAAAAGACCACCGTCCAGAACCTAACTGATCGTGCCTGTAGGGGGCGCCAGGTGTGTTTGTTGTTGTTCATTGAGGTATGGCGACTACAGGAGGTGGGTGTCTCGCTTCTACTCCAATCTACCTAAAATTTTGGGTTGGCCTTTCAAACTGCCCATTAAACTGGCAGAAGGCCCGGACCCTCCAAGTCACCCGATTGGTCAGTTTTGCTGTGGCTGCTCAGACAGGAAGCGCCAGATAGGGAGACCGAAGAAAGATGTCAAGAGGAACACCGAGTCGCCATCAAACACGTGAAATATTTGTCTTTTCACGGTGGGTAAACTGGGGGGGGGGGGTTCACCCGTCGGCGATTAGTGGAGGTCAGAAGAGCCTCGGAATGCCAGAGTCTGAGAAGCAGGACTTATGGGAAGGCGACAAAGAGGACACGGTGGCCAACACGTGTCGAGACACACGAGGAAAGGTGTCGGACCAGCGGTCGGGGGTACACGCAAGGCAAGAGAAGAGTTTTCAATTTATTTTATCATCAACATGTAAGGTTGCTCACAATAAATCAAATTGACATGGCATACTAACGTAAACAAAACATAAATAACAATATCGACATAAAAGGTGGGAATAAACGAATCAAAGAGAAACATAATGAAGGAATTTAAATGCAAACCAATGGGCGGAGCCCAGCATTAAATATAACATAACTGAAAGTTTCGAAAATTTGCAAATCGCTCGACTCCGCCACATCAGAAATCATTCTACGTGCGAAAATTCTACTGTGCATTAAAGATTCCAGCAGCAAGTCTGAAAGCTCACCACATATTTCTCTTTAATGAAACGAAAAAACAATCGGACCACAACTTATGATGGCATCGAAACTGGCGACCCCATCATCTTCATTGGTTTAAGATGGCACCATTTGTTCTGTGAACCCCAGCAGTTCATCAGCGCTGGAGCGGCTCTTACCTCCGAGCTCCGCGTTAGCCGTGCTGGTTGGGCAGGCACTCGTTCGCTCACCCGCTGATGCTGTGGACCACCGGGGATGGGTTTCAAAGTTTCGACTCACTTCCAGTTTCGAGATGGCCCTCCTCCTCCTCCTCCTGCTGCCTCGGCTTTTATCGTCTTTTTCTCCTTCTCTTTCCAGGCTAACGTCACCCCAGTCATTTACTGGAACAGGAAAGGAGCAGGAAAAATGCAACACCACAAAACGTAAAAGCAGCTTGGGTAACGCAGTGCACAACTGGGGTGGCGACGTTTTTAGCGAGGACTGCACTGGCAACGTTCGGGGGGAGGTCAACACGACTCCGGGGGGGGCCCTGAGAAGTGTCGGTATAAAAGAAAAAGCTAACTACACTCCGAAGGGTACGATGCAAAAGTGCTGGTGCCAAGGACTGACCCTCAGACTCCCCATCATCTGCCATGGAGGACGGAGGTCGTGTTGCAAGTCGAAAGAGCAGACCCTCGTCACGCACCCTCCTGCTCTTCTCAATTGGTCTGCTCCTGCCATGATTATCAGAATGAATTCTAATTTTGTATCTTTTATAAAAACAGCTCTTTTCTTTACAAATGGTGTTTGTGGTAAAAGGCGTTACATTTACAGACAATCTGCCCAGAACCTAATTGATTGTGCCAGCAGGGGGCGCTGCGTGTTTGTCGTTCATTGAGCCATGGCGACTACAGGAGCTCGGTGTCTGGCAGGGGTCTTCTGTTCCAATCCTTCTAAAATTTGGAGGTTGAGGTTTCAACCCACCAACACAGCAAAGGGCTATTAAACTGGCAGAATGCCCAGTCCCTCCGAGTCACCTGATTGGTCAGTTCGGCTGTAGTTACGCAGTCCAATAGAATACAATACAGTTTATTGTTGTATAGCCCAAAATCACACAAGGAGGGCCGCAATGGGCTTTAACAGGCCCTGCCTCTTGACGGCCCCCCAGCCTCGACAAGAAAAATGTGACTGAGCCTGGAAGAGCCAGACGAGGGAAGCTGACACACGAAGGACACCGAGGATGGCGTCAGTAAGGGGCGCCGTGTGCGCGTCATTCATTACAATATTCAGTACTGGAGGATGGCGACCAACAGGCAGGGACTTCTGCTCCAATCCCCCTAAAATTTCAGGCTCGGGATTTCAATATGCCAACTAAGAAAATGGCCGGAGTGACTTACTGTACGTTTTTGTCACAGCTTTGTCACTTTTTCTTTTTTTTTTTCCTGCAGTCTAAAACGCCGCCACACTGCTAAATTAAATTAGATGTCCTCTAATTTGCTCTTAAATTCTTATCTTCGGTTTTTTCCCCCTCGAGTTTCTCCTCACATCTTTTGCATTATGGATCGGACCCCATGAAAACGGAGCGATGCGTACAATTAAAAAATGAGCACGGGGGGACGCAGATGTTCCTTTTTTTCTTAATAAAAAATCTCTTGGTTTAATGGGCCAATTTACACTTCGTAATTACTAGTGCAAATCAACATCCCCAGCACGAAACGTGCCAGTCTCGCAGACCCCCGGGGCTGGCATCTCTCAAGTACGTGCCCACCTTCTGCTCGCTGAACGAATGATCCTCAGGGTAAGTGCAAACGCATTTGGAAATTAGAAAGGCGTTAGGAACATCACATCGGCACAGGGGGTCGCTGCTTGTGCCCGCCGGGTGGCACCTCACTGTCAGGTGGGGTCTTCACTCCTGTGAAATACTGCAGGTGTGTATGTGGTGGTGCAGACTTTAAGAACAGAAGGCCCCCCTGAAAACAGACGTACGTCACTGAGGTGACCTTACAACCGGGGGGGGGGGGGGGGCTTAATGGGGGGATTGGCAAGTTAATCGTTTATGTGCACGAGTACCGTTGGGCACAGCCACTCCTCATTAGGGCTCTGTGGGACGTTAAGGAAGAACTTGCACTCATGGGGTCCAAGATGAAGAACGACGAGGAAGAAACCCGGAAGACAGACAGAGGGACAGGGACCGCCGGGGCCAGCATGATGAACGGGAGGAGATGCCCTGTGGTGGAACGAGCGGAATGGCACTCCAAGGGGCACAACCATTTTTGCTGATTGGTTGGATCGAATGAGACTGTGGGCACCCAGGGTCCTGCGGAGACCGACAGAGGTGGTGGGACGAGGGAGCCGGGCATGGTGTGTGCCAATGGGCACTGGAGAAGGTGGATGGGAATGGCAGAGAAGACCCCATGAGCGAGAGAGAAAGGGGCAGCAGGGATGAGAGATGGGGGCGATTGTGCCACTGGGTTTAGATCCTTAGTTATTGATCGGTTTTATTGATTAGCTTGATGTTTCTGCACTGCACTCTTTTCATGGACATTTATTAAACGCGTTGCACTTTGTATCCTCATTTGCTCCTCTTCATCCTTGGCTGTGACTATTGATGTACCAGGAGACCACGGTCTGTCAACACTGGGGACATCACAGATCCTGAGACACCTGGACTTCTCCGCTAAGGGCAGTTGCCCACCCAACCACAGCTGCTGAGACTAATCCACTTTTTTCTCAGCCCACCCACTTCACACTTGGCAGCAGATTGCTCGAGTAGGTGACAAAGTGGGCATCACCACCATCATAAAGCAACGATGCAACCCCCTAGCCTCCCCAACTGGACATCCTCAGCAGCGCCTTGACACCGGAGTGGAGATAAGACCCCGGCCTTAATGGGGGATCGACATCCACAGAGAACGAATTCGGACACAACTCTCAAATAACGAGAGGATGGCACCCAAGTGCGACCCCCTGCTACCCGCAGCTCCCCCCCCCCCCCCAACAACACACAGTAACAGGTTTGGTGCAAATCCTCTAAAGACCTGTAGATCGAGTTCTTGTACCCTCCACAGACCCTCCAGCAGCTGCGCCCGCCAGGAAGAAGAGCCGCTGTCCTGTTCCACAGCCAAGATGGAATCCGCATTGTTCTTCCTGAATCTTGGGGTCCCATCAATCATCGGATGGGGCCTCCTCTTCATCACTGTGGCATGAGAGGCTGAGGAGGAGGATCTCTCTGTAGTTGGAACACCACCTCTGGTTACCATTCTTAAGGAGGGGGGTCACCATGCCAGTGTGCCAGTCCTAAGGTATGCACCATAAACCCTTGGAGGTGCCAATTCTCACCCCTCCCTGAGGCAAATCGCTCAAGTGAGTGGCAAAGTGGGCATCACCACCGTCATAAAGCAACGATGTGACCCCCCTGGCCTCCCCAATTGGACATCCTCAGCAGCGCATTGAGACCAGAGTGGAGAGAAGACCCCGGCCTTGATGGGGGTCCGACCTCTACAGAGAGCGAATTGGGACACAACTCTCAAATAACGAGTGAACGGCGCCCAAGAGCGACCTCCCGCTACCTGCAGCTCCCCCCACAACAAACGGTCAAAGGTTTGCTCGAAATCCACACCACACATTCCGACTCGGCTCTCCTACTGTCACCCACCCATCACCAGCTGTGCCCGGGTGAAGAGCTGCTCTGCTATGCCACAACAGTATCCTCTTCATTCCTCCCGAGTTTAAGGCTCAGCCGTCAGATGGAGTCTCCTCTCCAGCACCCTGGTGAAGATCTCACTTGGGGACCTAAGGAGTGGCTGGACCACAACCTCTGGTCACCCCTCTTAAGTATGGGGACCACCACACCAGTTTGCCAGTCTGAGGGTATGCAGTTTGGCTTATTAACTACGCTACTTTACCAGTGTCAGCTTCTGCCATCAAAAGCTTAAGAGTTACGATGAGTGGCATTCCAACGTCGTGCCCCTCAGAGGTACAAGGGGGTCCTTGGCTTTTGTTTGCATTCCTGTGAATTGTCTACTTAAGGCTGGCACACCCTAAGGAATCCCACTCTCCATACTTGTTTTATCAGATATTCCACAGTACCAGAGTAAGACTGCAGTGCTCAGCTGGGTGGTCCGACATGGGGTACCCTCACATGTTGTGACCAAGTAGGGGAGGAGAGTAATGACTGGACAAGGCCATCAGAGGCAGATGTTTCACGCTGGGAAGAAGGAAACCCAAAATATAGAGAGGTAGGCTGAAGGGGGGTGCCAGGCGGTGGTCCTGTGCCAGGCTTGTGTTCACCTCTCTTCACATCCCCATTTCATTCCAGCTCTCTCTTATCTGAGATGGGCAAAGGGCAGTTTGATTGGCGTTGCTCACCTTACCCCATTTCCTAGGCACTCCAGCTGAGCAGGATACACGGATGCCATCTGTTTTACTTCTGATAAAAGCCCATAAAGTGGGTAGCAAGAAATCCAGCAATTTCCTCATGCCCTGTGCCCATCGTCTTTCGGGTGGCGAGCATTACAGCAAACCATTGCGGCTGCCAGTGCCCACCAAGCAATTTGTTTATTTCGCTCTCCGCCTTTCAGCCAAGGGTCTCAGTTACTCCCCTCAGCCACAACAATGAAGCCCCCCTGTCGATACACCCCAGCCGTGACCTGGAAGCCCGAATTCTAGAAATGAGGCACACGTGAGAGGAAGTTCATCGCGTAGCCAGTCAGTCGTCGAGAACTCGCCATGACAACAGCGGACCACTCACGGCGGCACACGAAATCGAGACGGGGAAGCCTGACAGGCGATGCTGCACCACGGTGGGTCGATTAGTCGTGCAACTCTAAATGAAATTCGGGCCTTTTGTTGCTGTTAAGGAGCAGCAGGGGGCGCAACGAGGGACCCAATCAGGAGATGGCTAACCAACATTCATAGCTTACAGCAATGAGCTGGCAGGAAACAAAAAGCACTGGCCGGTAGGAGGGGCCTTTCAGACGGGACGTCGTACCTGAAACCCCAGGGACATTTTGTTCACTGGCTGCATAAAGTCCGATTTCTGCAACATTGTTTTTGTCGGCTTGGTTATCGCACATAATATTGACGAGTCTCCTTTTACAAAACAACTTTGAACGTCCTACCAACTACTGCGGTGGTAAAATGACATCTGTGCCACCACAACCACCTCCTTTTTTAATGGTACAACGTAAGAAGCAGCTTCACCTCAAGTAGCAACTTTGGGTATCCTGCTGACTATGCTAGTTTAGGGGGGGGGTGGGGTGGTAAATGGCATTTGGGTCACCAAAACCTCCTTCACTGTATAAGATAGTAGGGTATAAACTTTAACTCAAGTAGCAACTCTGGGCATCCTGCCGACTACACTAGTGGGAGAAAATGGCATCCGTGGCACTAAAATGACCTTATTGTTTACAGTACAAGATAATCATCTTTATCTCAAGCAGCAACTTTGGATATCCTGCTGAAGGGGACATTAGGGGGTAAAATGTGCCCTTAATATAACCTCCTTATTTATGGTATAAGATAATAAGCTTTGCGTATACTGCCGACTACGCCAGTTTTGGGGTAAATGGCATTTGTGCTGCTAAGACCTCCTTCTTCACTGTATAAGACAGCAGGATATACAATTTAACTGAAGTAGCAACTTGGGGTATCCTGCCCACTACTATACCAGTGGGTAATGGGGCTGATAACTACAATAATCGCCTTATTCCTGGCATGACACGGTACTCTTTACCTCAAGTAGGAACTCTGAGCATCCTGCCGACTACTCCAGTGGAGTAAACAGGCATTTGTGCCACTAAGATAATCTCCTCATTCACAGAATTAGATCACACACTTTATCTCCGGTAGCAACTTTGGGTATCCTGCCAACTACACCAGTTTGGGTAAAACAGCATCTGTGCCACTAAAATACCCTCCTCCTTCTCCACTGTGTAAGATAAGCAGCTTTATCTCAGGTAGCAACTTTGGGTATCCTGCCAACTACACCAGTTTGGGTAAAACAGCATCTGTGCCACTAAAATACCCTCCTCCTTCTCCACTGTATAAGATAAGCAGCTTTATCTCAGGTAGCAACTTTGGGTATCCTGCCGACTACACCAGTTTTTTATGAGGGTAAAATTGCATCTCTGCCACTCAAATATCCTCCTGCTTCCCCTCTGCATAAGACAATAATCTGCATCTCAGGTAGCAACGTTGGGTATTCTACTGACTACACCAGTGGGGGTTAAATGGCACCTGAGCCCCCCAAATACCATGAATAAGAAAGTTATAAGATAAAGAGCTTTACCTCAAGTTCCAACTTTGAGTATCCTGCCAACTACACCAGTGGAGCTAAATAACAATCACCTCACGTTTTACTATGCCAGTTAATAGTCTTTAACTCCTCGTGTGCCAAGACTGGGCACGCAGCTAACTACGCCAGTGAGGCATCTGCACCATCAACATAACTACCTTATTTGCTCTTTAACAGAATACTCTTCATTTCATGAAGAAACTTTGGGTAAATCACCTTAGAGACATTGCCAATGTGCACCCCTGGTGGTAGCCACTTGAACTGCTTATACTGAGAACAACAAAGAAAAAAAAAAAAAAAAGATGAGTGTGGGGAGAACTGGGATGGAGAAGAAAAGAGGAAGAGATGGAGACTTGATTGACAAGCGGAAGTCTTCAATGGAGGGGCCGCAGCCCTGACTGGGGTTCAGATTCTTGTTTGGTCTTTGGCTGTTCATTGCGGAGGCCGCGATTTGTCTGAATGCTGCTCATACTTGTTATTGCAGTATTTCCCGCTGCACGTGTCGTGTTCCTTGTGTTTTGTGGGCGGTTTCTCAAGGGGCGAAGTTCACCTGTCAATCACTGCAAGGTTTCTGGCTGCTCGTACCTCCCAGACATTCAGCTCCTCTCTGGTTGGTTGGTTGGTCTTTTCAGTTTGTCATCTTGCCCCGCCCCACCTTGCTCGGCTCCACCCCGTCCCACCCAACACTGAGGCTGTCCAATTCAACGCCGCTTTGCTCAGACGCGCGTTTGCTTTATTTGGAGTCACCGCCGCTGTTGCGCACTTTGCCTGCCAAATGCGTCGTCCGATACAATTTAAATGGTCTGTAAATTCGACTTACATCAACATGTTGAATTTGTGGGACTGAATAAGGAACTCCAGGCATGTTTTACCTGCAGGGCTTTGAATGTTTATTAAAAATAAAATGCAGAAAAAATACAACACTGAATTCAACTTGTGTACGCAGTGCCGGGGTCTTTCACAATTCAGTACGGATTAACAAATCCACGGGTCGTGTAAAATGGCATTTGGATCCCTCGAGCCCGGTGTGACAGGGTGGCGCAGTGTGTGGTGCTGCGTACTTTACAGATTGTCCTGGGTCAAGATGCTCAGAGATATTCAGGTTGGGTGAATTGGCGACTCGGCATTGACCACCCTGTGTGTGTGAGTGCGTGAGAGTCCCGTGAGGCGCCACCGTCGGAACCTGAATCGTGGGTCTGAGAAAGCGGCATCATGGAACATTAAAGCGATGGGCGCTGATTAGCGGGCCTCAAACCACATCCCTTTTATAGTGATATGAAAAAGGCGCTATATAAAATCAAGGCACCGCAAGCTACTACCCTCAGAATTTCCTTAACAGGAAGTGGTGTGAAAGGCACTATATAAAATAAACACATCTCAAACTATTATTTTCCTTTTCATTGTCTTGTCAAGAAGTGGTGTGAAAGGCGCTATATAGAATTGAGACCGGAGGATCGGCTCTCCTGCAGCCGCTGTGGCTGGCAGTTTTGGAGTCGCGATGTAATAAATCTTAACGGACTTTTCTCCCCCATAAACAGGACAGAATGGGGGGTCACCTCCGGTAGAACCGTCCATTACAAATGTCAAGAAATTAAAATGGAAACAAAGTGTGTCACGAGGCTTGTGACGCTCAGTCATCGTGTGCTCCTCAGAACTGCGGCGGCGGATCATCAAACGTTCGCTTCGCTTCTGCACTCCACGCGGTTGACCTTCACGGTGTTGTGCTTCCATGTCGTGAAGTTGCAGGTCACCTCTGCAGATCTCACATGCGCTCACCTGCCCTGAATCTCCTTCCATCGTCTCCTACCCTTAAGAGCTCGTGTGGGCTATCAGGGGGTCGATAGTGGCAGTCAGGCTCATACAGCAGGTGGTGCTGTGCTAATTCTAGCCATGCTCTTATTTTATGAATGTCTGCTGCAGAACAGCATTGTGGCACAGTGATTAGCGCTCCTGTGCCTTCATAGATTGGCACCCACCTCTCGCCTCTCACCCCATAGGCAGGCTCAAATGTGCGGCGCCTTTGCACTGACACCCCCCTACAGAACTGGGTCCTACTCTGTGCCCTCTGGACTGGGTTTGCACTCCTGCCAAGCGTACCAAGTTTAGAAAGCAGATGAAGAAGGTGTGTGATGAAGGATGTGATTCTGATCCACAGTTGGCTCAAACAAAATCAAAATAGATGGATGGCATTACACAAGGTAGGTGGGGTGGCTGGTATAAGCGTCCATATTGGAAACAGCAGTTTTGGTAAATGAATGGATGGCGTCTATACTGGAGTTGAGCCTCCATAAGTGCACTGCTGTTGTAAGTTTAGTGTCTTTACACAAATGGATGGGTGGGCCTTCTAAGGTGTTTGATCCTGCCTTGTGCCCTCAGTGACTGCTGCCCTGCAATCCTGACTTCCAGAGGTGGGTTAGCCAGATGGACAGATAGACCTGGAGAGCAGAGAATGAAGGCATACGGTGAGCGGCTCAAGGGTGCCCTCTAGGGATGCATGAATACAAGGTGAGAAGATGACACGCATGTGGACCCTAATCTGCTCATTGGAAAGCCCCAATGTGAGACCCCACCCTCCCCCCCATCCAACTTCAAACCTTTGATGGACTGGCACACTATCCAGACCTTACTCCAAATGCATGCTGGGAAAGGCTCCAGGTTCAAGAAGACCCCAGAACCCTCAATGCAGAACATTGGAAGGGGAGGAGTCAAACCATTTGACACGTGATGGGGACAGGTGTGGGTGGAGTCCGAAGTCAGACCACTCCCACATTCAGGAATCCGCCCCTCACTGCAGAAATTATGATGAAGTGAGGTCAGGGGCCGGACTCTGGATTGGGCAGGGACTGCTGTGGGCGGGGACAGATGTCAGACCACCCGCCATTCAGACATTCATTTTATTTTCAAAAGCCACAACATTACAATGGCACTTCGTAAAATCAAACAAATCACAACTCCTCAGATGCAACCATCCGTCCATTTCTGGACATGTGACGGTTGGACAGGCGCCCTGTGGTGGGATTGTTCCTGCCTCATACTCGATGCCTGTTGGGATAGGCTCCCAGACACCCTCAGTGCAGAAGGGGCGGGGTCAGTGGCTGCAACGAGATTGGGGTGGAGTCAGACAGCAGACACTGCAATGTTCTCCTGTTAGCTTATCTGTCACACGCTCCTTATATCTATTCATTTATTTATTCCATTCACTAATACGTAATGATATTCTTTATTAATTCATCACTATATAAAGTAAATGCTGTCCACTGGACGGTAACCAGAATGCAGAATAAGGGGGCATGGAGTCGGTGCAATGTTAGGACATTAAAGTTGGGGTTTAGCGCAATGCAGTGTGTAACCTATTTAGGTCAAAACGTAAAATCAAACCGCCAATAGGGGGTCTCTAATTTGATTTGTGTCTGTGTAAACATAACTAAATAAAAACCTTAAATCACTCAGACACCCAATCCCCCCTAAACTTAGACACATGTCCCTAAACTGCGTCACTTTGGGGTCGCGAGAGTGACCCCCCCACCCAAAAAAAAAAAACAAAACAAAAAGCGTGCTGTACTGTTTAGGGCAGTGTGGCCCCCTAGCGGTTAACTTCTTCCACTGCAAATTACCAGAACACTTCAGCGAAGTTGGGCGACCCTGAGCAAGTCAAAAACGCCATTCGCTTGGGAAATTATAGTTCATTGAATATCATCAAATTATCCTTAATGTATTTTGTGTCCTTTATAAAACTCCTGAAAGGATGTGCTCTGTAAAGGCGCTATATAAATCGCATTGCGTTTTAATTACTCCGTAAATGTGTCTATCGGGTTGTAGGGCTTTAGGCGAGTTTAAAGGTCAATTTTCGTTAATTTGGTGTCAACCGCTCCTAATTCTCTGTATAAATTAAAGTAGAGCGACACCGTAGATGATCCGTTTTTGGTTCTCAACAGACCTTTTGAGCGTGGGAGGCGCTATATAAATAAAACGTATTAATATTATTATTGATTTAGGTCCGCATCATCTTCAATAAACACTCAGATTGGTCAAATTCCAAAGAGGACCCCTGCCGCCCACCCACACTCGGGCTCATTCTGGTGACGTCCAGCCTGGTAGCCAACTGGACATGAAAGATCTCGGTTTGCCCATATGAATACCCTTCGCAGCATGGCACGGTCCTTCGGCAAAAGGGACCACTCATATCCCAGTAAAGTGCCATTAAAGAACCAGTCAGCGTTAAGATCTGTCGGGGTCGGGTGGGCTTTGTGGGCGGGACTCGTCTGAGCAGCTCGCCTTGTTGACGGGTGTCAAGCCGGCGGGTCGCGTTTTGTGTCACCTGCGAACCCACGAATGGTGAAGATGAATGCCAGGCGCCATCTGCGCGTTCAGCCCCCGACCTCCTAGTCGGTCTGCGCTCGTTTCGACAATTAATTCGTAGCTCAGTCACCTGCTCTCCGAACCCGAACGGCGCGGATCAACAACCGGCAACTGCTGAAAAAACGGAACAGGATCCAACCGGGAACTGGGAGCCAACGTCCGCCGGCGGGGACATTAAGAGTCGTGTGTGGATGCCATGAGGCAATAATTAAATACGTTATTATTATTACTGATATGACGGATCGTTACAACTGTTCGCTACACTGAAGCGTTTAACGCAAAACGGATTCGCGCCGTCCGGTGGCCAACTCGGGGAGAGGGGGGCGTGTGGCTTAAATGGCGATCTGTGAAGTCTGAGAGGCGTTGGAAGTTTTTTTTTTTATTCCGACTATTTTGTTAAATTACCATAAACAGCGCAGTAACTAGTTTAAAAGAATTTAATTAGTGGGTTGTGAGCAACTGATAACGACCCCCGGAGCACGGAGAAGGCGAATACAGTGCTTTGACAGTATCGGCAGAGGAAGAGGAGGAGGTGGTAGGGGAGTGGAAGAGAAAGCGAAGATGAAGAGAACAGAAGAGGGGCGGCCTGATCCCGAGTTTTTTTTTGTTGTTGTTGTTGGGTGGAGTTTGGTGGTGTTGGTCTCTCAGGTGCGCCTGGCGGTTCGGTCAGACAGCATTCGAAGTGCTACGGGACTTTCGTTGCGCCACGTGAAAGTGCGCACTGGTAAAGGCGCTATATATGCATGGTGACCCTGCTGCCCACACGGATTTCGAGTTCGAGGCCCGTGCGGAGTCTACCGGTATCTAAGGTGACACATTTAATAATAATAATAATGGCAATAATAATCACCAACATCATCATCAAGGCTGGATTAAGACCCTCACCTCAGACCCCCCGGGTGACTTGCAAGAATGCAGAGCGGCATTTCTTACTCCTGATTTTGGCGTGAGACTCATCGCTTCATCGCCATTTTACTCCACTGTTTTATTGGGGCTGCAGTGGGCTGTCTCCCTGCCGGGGGTTTGTTTCCTGCCTTGCGCCCTGTGGTGACTGGGATTGGCTCCAGCAGACCCCCGTGACCCTGTAGTTAGGATATAGCGGGTTGGATAATGGATGGACGGGTGGGTGTTTTTTTTTTTTTGGGGGGGGGGGGGTTCTCTCCCTTAGTCATTTTGACTCTTGGTCTGGGGAGGGTCAGTGGGGCTATTGGTGAAAAGGCCCCTTACAGCCCCGATAATAAATAAGTTTTATTTATATAGCACCTCTTCCACGCTCGGTGACCGCAGCATTTACCGTTTCAGTGATTGTTGAAATAAGTTTGGATAGTCATATAGGTCTGCAGTGGGCTGGCGCCCTGCCCGGGGTTTGTTTCCTGCCTTGCGCCCTGTGTTGGCTGGGATTGGCTCCAGCAGACCCCTGTGACCCTGTAGTTAGGATATAGCGGGTTGGATAATGGATGGATGGATGGTCAGATAGGGTCGTGGGTTCGCCCGGTCCTCGTCCTGCATGTTCTCCCTGTTTGTTGTCCATTTTCAAAGGCTGTGCTTACATTTAATCATCACGTACTCAGCTATCTATTGATGTATGCATTAATTTAATGTCAACCCCCCCCCCTTCACGATAATTATCTGATATAGTGCCTTTCATCTATCGATCGATCTGCCCTCATAATCTATCCATCCATCTCGCTAGCCCTTTTCTTCCAATGAAGGGTCGCGAGGCAGCTGATGCTCGTCATAGCAGGCTTTGGACGCAAGACGGGGACAGTGGCGGGACGGCAGAGACATCAGCAGGACAGCGCGCCAGTCCATCACAGATCACAAACCGGTTCACAAAACTCCACACCGGGAACTTCAATGGCGCCGCCCCTGTTCTCGGTGTTGCTAGGCAGCATCATTCCACTGTGCTATCCAAATCTAACACTACTAAACTATTGTATTCATATAGCGCCTTTCCCACACTCAAAGCGCTCACTTTTACCGTTTCGGCGAAGATTGAAATCCCTTTGGTTAACCGGACAGAGTCGTGGGTTCGGCGCGGAGTCCGCCAGCTCCCCCTTTGTTTGTGTCTTTAGTGTCAGAGACTGGACTTGGATGTCTACGCACGATGGCCACAATGAGGCGCTGCCGTCTCACAAATCCCGAGGCTGCGCCGGAGTTTGCACGTTCTCCCCGTGTTACCGTTGGGTTTATGTCGGACGCCCCAGTTTTCACAAGTCAGGTCGTTTATGTTAATTGGTGCTTGCGGCAGGTGGGGGTCGGGTCGGGTGTCTTTACCATCGTCATGTTCCGATTTATGCTCCCCATGCAATCGAGATGTAGGATGGGATTAATCGAATGGGAGAAGCATGATGGTTTGAAAGGCGCTATATAAAACCACACTTGTGTTTATTTAGCCATCGGGTTGCCTTTTTATTGTCTCACATAATTCCACTTCTCAAATTGGGCATAACGTGAAATTCACCGAAACGTCGACCGCCAGCCTCCACTCCAGCCACATTCTCCATTTGTCACAAATCACAAACCTCACCGTCACGGTCAATGAAATGGACGCTGGACGGAGCCACATTTTTTTTTTTTTTAATTTCTGCTCCGTCTTCTCCCTTCAACTACCATCAATTTTGTGACCCCATCATCCAGTGCTGGATCGGGGCGGAACTAAGCGAGAACCGGAGCCGGACGCGTGCCCCGTTCCGCCCCCGCACATCAGACTGTCCCGTTCGACTGTTCGGTCAACGCACATCAGTTTCCTTTCTTTTTTCTATTTTATTAATTATTAACGTGATGGAATCCGAGGAGTGCGTGTTTAGTGGTGTCTTCGCTCATTTTTTTTTTCCAAGACCCCCCCCCCCCCTTATTTTGTCGGCCCACTTGTCTCGGCTTTTCCACGCAGCCCCCCGACCTTCGGCGTATCACAAAAGTTGTGGAGGCGCATCTTCTTATCTTGTCATGTCCCACTTTGTCGGAAACGCGATACCCCGTAGACGGAATTTAACGTCTTATTTATTCATTCACTCGGAGGCAAGAAAAAAGGAGAAAAAGCCATTTGGAGTTTTATAGCACCTTTCACGTCAGACACGATAATCTCAACGGCAACATTTACTGCAACGACACATTTCATACGGAGCTCAATGTGGTTTACAAGGTGTCAAAGAAAAAAATAAAAAGAATAAACAGCATGCGAAAATTAATACATTATAAACTCAATACACACTGGCATATCATAAACATAATAAGGAACAGAAAAAGTGCGGTCCTTACATGCAGATTGATTTTTAAGTCTCTAAAGAGAAGTCCGATGCTGTGCTCAAAATAAGAAGCAGCCTGGCAGTGCCAGGAAAATGACATTCAATTCGATGAGGGCAGAGGCGAGGAGAGCAGGCAGCAAAAGGCGACGTCCATGCCAAGTTTAAATGAAATAAGGAGGGCTACGGCCCAAGAGCCCACCAAGTTGAAGTGGGCGGGGCCGCTTGGATCAAATCGCGAAGTAAACGACGGGCTGGCGCGGCTTCCTGCCTTGCGCTCAGTGCTGCCAGGGTTGGCTCCGTCGCCCTGATTGGTTAAGCGTTTACCCTCCCGCCTATCTCTGTCTTTTTAATGCTAAAATACACCGCGATTGTTAAATTAACATCCAAGAGGCCAGCTGTTCGATACAATGCCCGTGAGAAGGGATACCGGCTTCCCTCGCGTGTCACCTGTAGTCGCACACGGCGACCCCGACATTTCACTTTTGTAGTGGCGTCACGAATCAGACAGACAGAGGGGACAGAGAGACAGAACAAACAACCCAGTCATCCTCACCACCACTACCCACGCATCACCCACTTCCAAACTGCTCCAGCTCCCCCAATTCCAATGCGAACAGTCTGTGGAACATCACGCAAAACCTACCAGGGTGGTGATGGTAGTTGGGGAGGAGCAGTTCGGGGTTCACACGCACCCGCACCGTCCACGCTTATCCGACTGCTTTTACTTTTTTTTCCTTCTCCTATTTCACATTTATATAAAAAAAAAAAAAAAAAAAAAAAAAAGACACCGCACAGACAACCCAAGCCCACCACCAACCCCCGGCGGCCGCTCGATCGCTGCACAAGACGGGCAGCGAATGAAGCGCAAATTCGGACTTTGGCTGAGCTGAGCCGTGCACACCTGGCCAGCCCCGCTTACCGTTGTCGGAGATGTGATTCGGCGCGTCCGGGTGTCCACCTGATTTCGCCGAGGCGCTAAGTTGGATGTAGATTCCTATGTAATGTAAAATCCCCAGGATCACTCCAAACGCTCCCATTGTTTCGCTTTTGTTCCTCTTCTTCTGCAATTCCCAGGACTCTTGGCTACCCCGCTCACATCAGGGACGCGTGGGGGGCGAAAAACGCAATTTAGAGCCAAACGGAATTATCCTCGATGTGCAGAAGTAGGACTCCTGTCGGGCTGGGGAGAAGGTGCAGTGCCAGTGCTGCAGACAGAGAGCTCCGCTGCCGGTCCCTGCTCCTGCCTGGCGGAGACTGCGGCGGAAGGAGATGCGATCTGAAAAAAAAATAGAGAGAGTGAGGGAGGAAGGTGAGGGGAGGGGGGATGCGGGGGGCAGTGCCCAGGCTGGCAACGGAGACATCAATTAGGCGGAGGGATCTGAGCTGCTGATTTATTCATTAAACTTTTACAGGGCAGACGTTTTTAAAGGAACCGAGCCACGGAGTTACGGGAATGCGCAGCGCAAGGAAAAGCGCTGCCACCCCGAGGATCCGCGTGCTCGCGCGAGCGAGGCCGAGCTCTCGAATAACAAAGCGCGCGCCCAACGGAAGATGACACTTTATCCGTCAAGATGCTCGGAGGAGACAATTAGGAGGTGGCCGCCGCAGCGTGTCAAGGCGGGGGTCTGACTTTCCACGGCTAATTGGCCAGAGACGCCGGCGAGGTGTGACAGGTCGCTAACAGGCGTGGGCGACCTTCTTGGTTTTGCCTTTTTTTGTTGTTGTTTTACGATGAATTGAATTAAAATTGCCCCCTGCCGACTGACACATCAAGCCATGGATGTGGGGGGCATCGGGTGGGCGTATATGACGGCTGTAACCAAAGGGCTAATGGAACCTGGCGCCTAGAGCTGTTCGATTAAATCAATCTGTATAGCGCCTTACACGCACCATACTTAACCTGTGAGTAGCGAAGGTTTATGGAAGCGTCTGCACGAGTAGAAGTCTAAGCTGGGACGCCAGTACTGCTTAGACACACAAATTATTTCTTCCTTTTGGGTCTTCAGCACCACCAAGGCAGATATTGTGGCGTAGCGGTTGAGGCTTTGGCCTCCAAAACCTTGAGGTTGTGGGTTCAAATGCCACTACTGACACTGCGACCCCGAGTAACTCAGTTCATCTGCCTGCACTCCATTTTTGAAAATCGAGGAAATGGAATAAATTTTGTCTCAAGGTGTCAAGCCAAATAATAAAAGTCTGAACTGGCACCACGGGCATTTACATGTGTATGGCATGTAATCAACTGGCACTCAGGACCGGGAGAAGAGAACGGGACATCCAGCCCAAAAATTGCATCCATCCTATTTACATCCACTCGCCAAATTAAATTTTAGTCAATATTTAAAGGTCCCAAATGTCCGACTCTCCAGCACATTACTCCAGTTTAGTTGACTGATCTGTAAAGCCATTGGCGGCCTGAAGCTCTCACACCAGGAGAGTCCATCGCTCCAGTGCTCACGGCCCTCTAAGGTCTGAAGCACAAAGGTGGGGGACTTCAGCTAATGAGTTCTCGGTTCAAAAGTCACACTCGGTCATCCTCCACAGGACGATCCTGTCAATTACAGTACGTGAATATGGCATGTGATGGAGGCAATCAGACAAACTGTAATGAGAGCTGGCTGCTCAACCACCCTATTGACCTCGAAACACCAAAATCACATCAAGTTTAACCCTGAAGGTCTCTAAAAGTCCTGCTCTCCATCACACTACTTGGTAATTTATGCCATCACCTCAAGAAAGGTTTGAAAAACTTGACTGTAATTTTTGTCCTTTTTTCTTATAAAAATTTGCTTGAAAACACTGCTGATCTGTAAAGCCATTGCTGGCCTGTAGCTCTCACACCAAGAACCCTGTGTGACTTTGCTCCTTACCAGATAGCCAAACTTACTTTTACCAATGGAGCGTGTGGACACTTGGTCATTTAATGCAGCGTGGAATTTCTCACTTCTGATTTCGGAGCAAGACTCGATTCATGCATATTCGATCGTTTCATCAACCCAAGGGTTCCTCCATTGGTCATTTGAACTCACGGATACTCAATCTATTTCATCGAGCAGGTTGGTGGGCACACACCAAGAACACTTCTTCTTTCGGCTGTCGCCACAGCGGATCATCATCTTCCATATCTTCCTGTCCTCTGCATCTTGTTCTGTCACACCCATCACCTGCATGTCCTCTCCCACCACATCCATAAACCTTCTCTTAGGCCTTCCTCTTCTCCTCTTGCCTGGTAGCTCTATTCTTAGCACCCTTCTCCCAATATACCCAGCATCTCTCCTCTGCACATGTCCAAACCAACACAATCTCGCCTCTCTGACTTTGTCTCCCAACCATCCAACCTGAGCTGACCCTCCAATATCCTCATTTCTAATCCTGTCCATCCTCGTCACACCCAATACAAATCTTAGAATCTTTAACTCTGCCACCTCCAGCTCTGTCTCCTGCTTTCTGTTCAGTGCCACCGTCTCCAGCCCATATAACATAGCTGGTCTCACTACCATCCTGTAGACCTTCCCTGTCACTCTTGCTGATATCCATCTGTCACAAATCACTCCTGACACTCATCTCCACCCACTCCACCCTGCCTGTACTCTCTTCTTCACTTCTCTTCCACAATCCCCATTACTCTGTACTGTACTGTTGATCCCAAGTATTTCAACTCATCCACCTTCACCAACTCTACTCCCTGCATCCTCATCATTCCACTGACCTCCCTGTCATTCACACACATGTATTCTGTCTTGGTGTTCCTACTGACCTTCATTCCTCTCCTCTCAGATCTCCACCTCTCCAGGGTCTCCTCAACCTGCACCCTACTATCGCTACAGATCACAATGTCATCAGCAAACATCACAGTCCACGGGGACTCCTGTCTAATCTCACCTGTCAGCCTGTCCATCATCACTGCAAATAAGAAAGGGCTCAGAGCCGATCCCTGATGTAATCCCACCTCCGTTGCTCCTACCGCAGACCTCACCACGGTCACACTTCCCTCGTACATATCCTGTACAACTCTTACGTACTTCTCTACCACTCCCAACTTCCTCACACAATACCACAACAACTCTCAATCACCCTGTCATTAGCTTTCTCCAGGTCCACAAAGACACAATGCAACTCCTTCTGGCCTTCTCTAAACTTCTCCATCAACATCCTCAAAGCAAACATATCGGCCCACCAGTCCACTACTTCTCTACTCTTCAGGCCTCCTCTCACTTTCCAAGATTCCATTAAACAATCTGGTTAAAAACTCCACTGCCATCTCTCCTAAACACCTCCATGCTTCCATAGGTATGTCATCTGGACCAACGACCTTTCCATTCTTCATCCTCTCCATAGCTGTCCTTACTTCCTCCTTGGTAATCCATTGCACTTCCTGATTCACTATCTCCATATCATCCAACATCATCTCTCTCTCGTTCTCTTCATTCATCAGCCTCTCAAAGTCCTCTTTCCATCTGCTCAACACACTCTCCCCTCTTGTGAGTAGGTTTCCATCTTTATCCTTTATCACACTAACCTGCTGCACATCTTTCCCAGCTCGGCCCCTCTCTGTAGCCCACCGGTCCTTTTCTCCCTCCCTAGTGTCCAACCTCTCATACAACTCATCATACGCCTTTTCTTTAGCCTTCACCACCTCTCTTTTCACCTTATGCCTTATCTCCTTGTACTCGTCTACTTTCTGCATCTCTCTGACTATCCCACTTCCTCTGCATACTCTCCTGTATTTCCTGATTCCACCACCAGGTTTCCTTTTCCTCCTTTCTCTGTCCAGATGTCACGCTAAGCACCCTTCTTGCTGTCACCCTTACTTCATCTGCTGTAGTTTCCCAGCTGTCTGGTGACTCTTCACTGCCACCCAGTGCTTGTCTCACCTTCTCCCTAAACTCAACTTTGCAGTCTTCCTTTTTCAACTTCCACAATTTGATCCTTGGCTCTGCCCTCACTCTCTTCCTCTTCTTGATCTCCAACATCATCCTATAGACCACCATCCTATGCTGTTTGACTACACTTTCCCCGGCCACCACTTTGCAGTCTTCAAATCTCCTTCAGATTGACTCTTCTGCATAGGATGTAATCTACCTGTGTGCATCTTCCTCCACTCTTGTACGTCACCCTATGTTCCTATCTCTTCTTAAAATACGTATTCACCACAGCCATGTCCATTCTTTTGGCAAAATCCACTATCCTCTGACCACCTTCATTCCTCTCCTTGACACCATACTCGCCCATCACCGCCTCGTCTTCTCTGTTCCCTTCACCAACACGTCCACTGAAATCCACTCCAATCACCACTTTCTGTCCCTTGGGTACACTGCTCACCACTTCATCCAACTCACTCCAAAAATCTTCTCTCTCACCCACTGCACACACAACTTGCGGGGCATATGCACTAACAACATTCATCATCACACCTCCAATTTCCAGCTTCATAATCATCACTCTGCCTGACACTCTTTTCACCTCCAAACACACTTGACATGCTGTTCCTACAGAATAACCCATACTTCATTTCTCCTCCCATCCACACCAAGATAGAACAATTTGAATCCACCTCCGATCCACCTGGCCTTACTCCCCTTCCATTTAGTCTCTTCACACACAATATATTAACCCTCCTTCTCTCCATCATATCTGCTAACTCTCTCCCCTTACCAGTCATACTGCCAACATTCAAAGTTCCTACCCTCAGTTAAACTCTCTTTACTTTTCTCCTCTCCTCCTGCCTCCGGACACGTCTGCCCCCTCTTCTTCTTCGGCCAACAGTAGCCCAATTTCCGCCAGCACCCTGTTGCCGGTTGTTGTTAACCCGGGGCTCGACCGATCCGGTATGGAAATTTGTATTGTTGTCTGCATATTCATTTGGCAAAGTTTACACCGGATGTCCTTACTGACGTAACCCTCCCCATTTATCCGGACTTGGGACCGGCACGACCAGCTGGGTTCTGCACCAAGAACACTCCAAATGGTAAATCCACTGCTGTCTTTTGTCAGGAGAATCCATCGTTCCATCGCGGTCTGAGCAAAAATGTGTAGTCTGGGGGACTTTGAGTAGCGAGTTCTAGGTTCAAAAGCCATAACCAGTCATCCATGTGGGGCGGACATGATCTCCCTGAGGCAGTGTACACTCAAAACATATGCATGATAGGTGTCAGATGTTTGGGTTTACATGGGTATGGCATGTTGATCTCCTACGTGTTCATCTTCCTTAACAGGGCACACCTAAACCCTCACTGCTGCAGCCACATGATTTCAGAAGTCACCTCATTAGTACAATGGAGACCACCTGTCTGGGGTTTCAATGGATTGCAGTATAAATGCACCTGAATGCACGTGTGCTGAGTCAGTATGGTGGACTAAGAATAAAGACAAAGAACACTGCAAGCAACCTTGTGAAAAGCACAAGTTTGGGAATGAAGACAAGAAAATCCCCAAGTCACTGATTATTCAGTGAATTCAATTATGAAGAAACTGAAAGAGCGTGGCTATCAACAAAAACTGAACAAGACATCAGGTACATAGGAGACTGAAGTCACCGACAGAAGGTTCTGGGGTCTGACTGGAGCTTTTTGACCATCAGACTAAATGATAAGGCACACTGCACATTGTCTAAAAACGCACCATCCCACCATGAAGCATGGTGGTGGCAGCATCATGTGGGGATGCTTGTCTGCAGCAAGGCACTGGAAGGATTGTGTGTGTGTGGAAAATCAACTTGGCACAATACAGGGGAAATCCTGGAGGATAAGCTGATGGGAGTCTGCAAGAAACCCGCAACTTGGGAGAAGACCAGGAAGACTATGTCGCCAAGCATTTAACCAAAGCTACAAAGGAAAGGCTTCCAAACAACAATCTTAATGTCCCAGAGTGGCTGAATTGAGAATTTGCTTGCAAGCGGATGTTCACTCCTGATCAGCATGACACCGGACAGAGCTTGAGCAGTTTGGTAAAGAAGATCAGAGAAAAACCCGAGGTGTCCAGATGTGCAAAGCTGATAAAGAGAGACCTGTGCACACAAACCCAAGGCTGTCTCAGCTACCAAAGGTGCATCTAGCAGCTAAGGACTTGAATATATGTCATTAATTTAGCCCACTTTGCAGAGATGTCACTTGGACATTAAAGAGTAATTTTCTGTTGATCTGTAAAAAAAAAGCCAAATTAAATCTTCAATGATTTAATGTTGTATGACAATAAAATGTGAAAAACTGCAATGGGGTGAATACTTTTTTTAATAGACACTCTACCAAATGTGAAGATGATAAAGCAGACCAAACAACTGCCATCTTTTTTTTTTTGCTGTCATTCCTCACATCTCATTAGCTGCATGTGTCAAAAACAACAGCGTCTATAAGAACAGCTCAGTGGCATTCTTTAATAGAGAATGTGTGAATTCAGTCAAATCACGTGACAAAGACAGCGCTCGGCTCTTCTCGCCATCCCTCCACATAACTGGCCAACAGTGCGAGCAATGAATAAAACAAGGGCATTTGACCAGGCCATCGAGACCACGACATTGACATTCATTGTGATTTTCTACTTCAGTGATTCCAGTTAAAATAAAAAACATCTACATTAAAAAGTGATGTCCACTGCTGAAGACAAAAAGAAATGCCGTCAGGAGAACTAAAAAAAAAAAAAAAAAGGAACAAAGAGTGGGCAAAGCAATGGCTTTGCGTGTTAAAATGGGGTTGAACTTCAGCACTCACGGGTTTCAATGAAACGGTCATTACAAAAATGTGAAATCCAGGATGAATCCCAGAGGAGCTCTGTGTGCTGGAGATTTTTGAATTCCTTGTCTCCTTCTTAGCTTTAATGTTAAAACTGGAGGTCCAGACCTCCCCTCACTTGGTAATGTCCAATCAGAAGTTCTCCAGCAAGTCCAGAATCCTTTTCTGTTCGGTTTCCTTAAATTCTTCACTTTTGCCGTCGCCAATGTTCTCAGCATATTCTAAAAAACACAAGTGAGAGGGGAAAGGTTTTGAAAGGAACAGTTTCACAAGTTAAAGATCTGTACCACTGCCCACTCGATCTGAGTGTGAACTGAGTGGGGAGGTCAATACCCCACTGAAGGATGATCAGCATTGCATCCTTGAGGCTCGAAAGCCTGGGTCTCTAACAGAGAAACACAAAGCCACATTTTAGGTGTTTGCTGTGGGCAGGTCAGTCAATGAAAGATTTACTTGTGTGATACATGGATTGGCCTAAGTGAGCTGAGGTACATCATAAGGCAGACTGTGGAAGGTCACACTAAAGCAGCAGGAATCAAGACCACCCCCCCCACCATTCCTAAGAGTTCCCCAATGGACGAGAGATTACTCGTGCCTCTTACAAGTTCATGGGCCTGACACCACTGATGCCCTTACGACGAGAGGGAATTGCTCATTGGTGATACTGTTCCTTCTGAGCACCATGAGCCTTGTGAACTCAAGGAAATAACGCAATCTGAAGACTTCTATTCAGGGTTGTGGGAGGCACTGGCTACAAAGAAGAAAAAAAAAAACACTCTGCCATTCCTGGATAATTTGGAACTGCCATTTCACCCAATCTGCACATCTCTGAGAATGTAGGAGGAAAACAGGGCATTAAGAGAAAAGTCACACCGACAAAGACCATTCAAACTTCACAACTGGGCGCAACACAGGATGAAGGATCTGTAACGCATGCCACCCTGTATTTCCACTCATCTCATCCTCACGCCATTCATTACAGAAACCAAGCAGCACTATGTGCAAGGCAGAAAACAAGCCTGGAAAGGGCATTGGTGCATTGCATGCATAGACCACACACATTTAACCAATGGTGGGTCAGGTTTTAGTTTTTAAACCACTTAAACTGGAAACACCTTGGGAGGAGAGCAGCAATTAAGGATGATGGCTGATGGTATCTGAAGAGTTTATTTTTTATTTGCTGGTAATTAAGCCCAATGCTCATCCAGACAAGTATGTCACACTGGGGGTGCCAATTTTGAACACAATTGTGCCAGTGGTCTCAGTGTAAATGGCTTTGCTATTTGTTGTTTACAGCTCTCTTAGGCCATTCTAAACTTTTGCAAGTGAACAACGCTGGAAACCAGTTAAAACCTGTTCTGTAAAAGAAACACCCGATTCTTGCATAATTAACATTGGTGGAAATTATCAGGAAGGCACAAAGAGTATGCCATCTAGCCTATCTGGCACATGAGCATCTTCCTTCATTGTATAAAAGATGGGTGGACACTAGCAATTGGCACACTGACTACTGGTTTCAGATGACTTGGTTCATCAAAGACACCCATGTACATGCGCAGTGGTCCTCTCATTTTTGGTAGTGGAGGCTCCCATCACTGACTAGCACCATATCACCATATCTGACATAGCCAACAAGAAATCTAGAAAGGCCCAAGGGCCTGACCAGGCCAGCGTAGGCCAATTCAGTGATCTGTCACAATGAAATCAGGCAAGTGTCCAGAAGCACGGGCGGCAATTTAAATTGCTTTGAGGAGACCAGAGGACCAGACATTCGAACACTGAATGCCAAGCAGCAGAGCTGCCACAGCAACCTTCATGCAGCTTTTGTATAAAAAAAAAAAAAAAAGCGCTTCATACTGATTAGCAGTGGTGCCAAGTACAAGCTGACATACAATGCTACAGAAAACGAATATCTAAGGCACAAAAAGCTTAGAAACACAAATGATGTGACAGCATACTGATTTTGACTCCATTTATCACGAGTGGGCTTCAAGAGATCTATGAGTCCTGGCAACAAGAGGGACGACTAGGGCACTTTTGGAGAGGTGCCAGCAAAACGTATGCCAACTCTAATTTACGTATTTCAATGTCTAAATGCTCACTAAATCACTCCCTTATAATCCCAAAAACAAAGAAATGAAACAATCTGTGCACCACTCTCAATATAAAAAAAGAAAAAAAAAAAAAAAGCAGCTTCTCTCATCCCCATGGGCTCCTAAGCAACAAGGCAGCTGCTGCAGAGTCACCTTCATCTTCACAGTTCTGCAGTGCAAGGACGACCCTCCAATGTTGTGTTATTTATTTACAGAAGGAGCCATTCTGCCCGTATGTGAGGGGTTACTTCTGGAAATGCCAGCGTCCCATTAGAGACTCAACGCATCAGCACAGGAGAGCCGAGACTTACCTCTCATAATGTGTCGCACTATTTTGACTGAGCCTCCCCTGAGATTTAGGATCTGGTGGACTCTCTGCTGCAGCTAAAAAAAAAAAAAAGACAACAAAGAGTACATCATTTAATAAATAGTCAAGGCCTCAGGGCACATCAGTACTAAAATTTCTACAGCATTATTTTTTATTTTGCTTCCAACATTTAAATATTTAAAAAGAGAGTAACACAGACAGACATATACAGTGCCTTCCCCTTGGAAGTTTTCACATTTTATTGCCTTACAACATTGAATCGTGGCGAGTTTAACTTGATTGTTTTGACATACCGCACAAAGCCTCTTTAATATTAATGTGAAAAGAGATCTCTGCAAGGTAGTCTAAATTAATTACATATATAAAACAGAAAATGACCGAGTTTATATTTATGGTTAAATATTCACTCCCTTCAATAGGGCTACACCTAAATCTTAATTGGTCAGCCGATTGGTTTTAAAAGTCATACAGTGTTATCAATGGAAATCACCTGAGCTTTTCAGTTCACTGTAGTATAACACCCTTGAATCTGAAAGGTTCAGCTTGTAGTGAGAGTCAGTATGGCGACCTAACCTACATAATGAAGACACAAGAAAACTCTAAGCAACGGTGAATGAAACGCACACAAGTCAGGGAATGGAGACGAGAAAATATCCATATCACCGAATATTCCTTGGAGTCCAATTATTAAGAAATGGAAAAGAGTAGGGCATAGCTGTAAATTTGCCCAGGGAAGGCCATTCACAAAAACTGAAGACGAGTTTGAGAGGCCACAAACAGACCTCAGAAGGCTCTGAAGGATTTGTAAGCTACAATAAGTGAGACTGTGCAGGCAACTGCTGCCAAGATGATTCACCAGTTATAGCTTTGTAAGGGAAGTGGCAAAGAGAAAGCCACTACTTCAAAAAAAAAAAAAAAAAAAAAAATACCCCACCACACATGACATCTCAGCTAGAAGATAAACGGGGGACTCTGATGTCAGCTGGAAAAACGTTTTATGATTTGACAAGACCAAAATTGAGGTTTTGGCCATTAGACTAAGTGCCATGTTTGGTATAACCCAAATACTACACATTACCTAATAACACACCATCCCCACTGTGAAGCAATGTTGGTGGTAGCATCATGCTATGGGGAAGCTTCACTTTAGCAGATCCTAGGCGGCTTGTGAAGGAAGACAATAAAATGGATGTAGTGAAGTACGGGAAAACCTGATGAAGTCTCCCTCCAATGGTAATGTCATGGACAGGCTGAGTCAATGTCCAGATCTCAATCCATTTTGACAATATGTGGATGGATTTGAAAAAGGCCCTTCCCTCGTCATCGTCATGCAACCTGAAAGGGGAACTTCTTTTCCTATTCAATGAGATGGAGAGAAAGAGACCTACACACACACACACAGACTCAAGGCTGACATGGCTAACAAAGGTTCATCTACTAAATACTGACTTGAAGGGAGCAAATATTCATCTGATCAATTATTTTGTTTTATATTTTGTAACAAATTTAAATACCTTGGCAGAGAACTGACCATGACATTTTAAATTGAGAGGAGAAACCAACTTTGCCCTCATAATTTTGTAGGTACTGGAGGTGTGCTTTTGCTTGTAGGTCCAGCACATAGTTGCTGTCCATTTGCTGTCTGAACTTTCTACCCATGTCTCCCTGGGTTTTTTTTTTTTTTTTTTTTTTTACAGATTCTCCATGTCTCCCACAGCCCAAAGAGGTGGTTCTGAAATGGGCCCCAGCAGCCATACCACATGTACTTCAGAAGAAGTCATCCACCTGAAGCTAAGCATGTTCCGGCATTGCTACACTGTGGATGGGAGACCATCTAAGAAAAGCTTGGGTTGCTGCTGAAAGAGGTGAGGGCAGCATGGGTCGCTAACCCTGTGATCTGAATATAGACGCCGATTCCCCATTGTAGTGATGGGGACACTATGCTGTAAAAATGCCACCGTCCTCCAGATGAGACAAAATCAAGGTCCCGATTCTCTGTGGCCATAAGAGATCCATGGGGATTCTTTGTAAAGAGCATCCCAATGCCCCGGCTAAACTGCCCACCACAGCCTAGTCATTCGTGCCCCCTAGTCATCCAATGTCTCTAATTGTCTCTCTCACCCCTTCACCACCTAACAGGTAATGTATGGTGAGCGTACTGGTGCAAAAACGCATCCCCTTGCATCATCCAGGGGGGTGCTACAAATTACTGGCGGTTTGAAGTGGTTCCCCACTCGCTACTTTGACTAGTGAGAAAAGTGCTATATAAATGTAACGAATTATTATGATGATGATGGGCTGGCAAGTTTTCAACAGTTGGTTCGTGACTTTATCCCAATAAATGTCAGGATAGGCTCAGAGTGCCAAACAACCCTGATCTGGGGTGGATTCCAGAATGCTAGCTACTGCTCTGTCATTAAAACCTGATTCATGGAGTGAACTACATTACTTTAGTTTGTTTAGTGAATTGTATGTATCAAGAACAAAAGATTCATTAATATAAATGCTGTGGTGCTATGGTGGTGATGATAGACACGGAGCTCACTCCGTCATATTCATGTTTCCCATTACCACAGGCTCCACAAAGATCAAGCTGCTCGCCGGAATCAAGCAAGTCTTAGGGAAATGTTTATCAGCTCAAGTGTCACTTTTTTATATTACCTGGGGAATATTTGCATTGCTAATTTCCACCATAATATAACAGATAAGCTGAAGCACAAAGAGTCCAGCATCCAAACGACGCAGGTAGAACTCGTCCTCCATGACATCGCTGATGATTTCTCCCCTACGCACCATGTCCTGGAAGAAAAAAACAAAAACTCATTTTGGTTGCACTCTTCTTTTCACCACTTCTGGAAATGTCCAGGCCCCAAACCATTATAATAAATATCATGGTAAAATTCATATTACTTCTTGTTTTGCAAAAAAAAAAACCCCTAGAAAAAAAAAGAGTGGCATGCTAACACCCCCCACCATGTCTCTTATTCAGCCCAACGGCAATTTCATTAGGCACTTTCTGATCTATAAATGTTACTTTTCTCACCAGGGATACCAGTTAATGACAGCATGCAGGTCCACTGGCTGCAGATCACGTCTCAGGCACTTCTATTTCTGTATTAAATGTCTGTGGAGCGGCAGCAGGCGGTGTGCTGGCTCTTGACAGCATCAGCTCGGTGCACAAACAGGACTGCCTCCATTATTAGAGGCTACAAGTCTCCAGTTCTGTCAAGAGGCAATGACATGTGCTTTAAATTCAAACCTCAAGGAGGCAGGTCTGCCGTCACCTGTTAAGACTCTCCTCTGAGTGCACTAAGCAGGAATCAAAGAGCAGATCTGGTTTAATGGAGAAATGCAAGGGAGCAGAACAAAGACGACCAGCTGGTTTAGTGGACCTTTATCATTGGTTAAGACAGGATGTGCCAGCAATGTGAATATTTTGGTGTGTGTCAAAATCGTTTTACGGCCTTCAACCAGGAAGGTTCTTTGCCCTGCAGGGGCTGAGGAGCAGCGCAGAATATACTTAATATAAATGCAGACCTCGTTTGCAGTCCACAAGTGGGATGGAATTTTTAGGTCCATGCAGGCTGTTTGCCAACTAATTTTAAAGGTGCCATTTATCAGTCACACATTTACAACAGTTGAGGCTAGAGACAGAGAACAAAAGGTCATTTGTTCCACTAAAAAAAGCATTCATGATTTTATTACAAAATAAATTATTTCTTGGCACCACGGCAGGCTGAAATGTTGCTCTCTGGTACGACAATGGAATGTTGCCCAGATTAGAAAAACAGTTCAATGCGAGATTTTAGGCCTGCCAACCAACAAGCAATCAAATGTCTATTTTATACAGTGCATGTGAAAGGACATTACAAGTAACGCAGAAGGCGCAACAGACTTCAGTTTGACTGGTCCACATCCAGGCTGTAATTCATAAGGCGTCAAGGCACAAAAGACACTTGGACAAAGACCTCATGATGTATTTGAATCTAGATTTCTTCATATATAGAGTTTGTTGCAATGCAATTTAATGTTTCTTTTTCATAAATGCTAGTTTATCTAAAACTATTCAAAGGCCAGATGGGAACATCTGCACTTTTGTTCACCAAAGAATAACAGGCTTAGGTTGTGAGCTGACTAATGGGTGCCATGTTGAGTTATATGAAAAAAAGCAGCCAGCATCCAAGGAACTGACTGTTTGAAAACCTCTCTGTTTACACACAAAAACTGACAAACTGCAGGCTGAATTGACGGATGAATAAATGGTGCAGCTGCGTGACATATTTGGGTTTGTCTATTCTGCAATTTCTCGGATTATGTGCGGTTTTAAAGAATGTATCAGGCTGGCCAGCATGTATAGTAGTTCACTGCAGTGTGCTGAACCTTTGAATGAAGAGTCAAATAAGAGTAGTGAATACAATAATAAATTCAATATAACGATATAAGAAAACTACATACAGTCATCTGGAAAAAGTACAAGCCATGAAATGTTATCTTTTGTTTAAGCTATGTGCACATACCAAGATTTGATCTTCAGTTGCACATTATCTATAGGTAAAGGTGATATAAAAAACATCATGCTACATTTATTGACCATTGTATAACTCAAATAAACTGCAAAATCTCACATGTGGGGAAAAAAATAAGTGCATCCCTCCATTTAACCCTACCTCAAAGTAGAATCAGGTGCAAATAATCAGAACAGCACTAGAGGGGATCTTGTCTAAACATATCTTAGTTAAACTTCAGACATTTAAGTTTGGTTTGCTCTTTGATATCACCATACCGAGATAGAACGAGCCCCCGGAGTCTATTAGAAAGAAGGTTACAGATACCTATGAGCTTGAAAAGGGTTTTAAAAAGATTTAACTATTGAAAATCAACCATTTCACTGTCCAGAAAATCATTTACAAGGAGATAAAGATTTGCCAACTTGTTCATGGCCAGGACACCAACACCAGAAGCAAGATGCTGAAAGAAGTGTTGAAGAAACCCAGAATTTCATCACAGGGCCTCCAGGTAGTTCTTGCTACTGTTGATGTCAAAGTGCACAAATCCACCATTAGAAAGAATACACAAAAATTAGCTCTATATGGGAGGTGTGCCAAGAGGAAATCTTTGCTGTCCAGAAAGAACACCAGGGCAAGACTAAAGTTTGCTCATGAACACCTAGGCAAAGGCCAGGACTTCTGGAACAACATGCTCTGGACAGAACGGGTGACAATAGAGTTATCTGGCCACACCACGAAAACTAAAGACAACATTTGACCAAAAGAGCCTTAAAAAGCAACTGTAAACCAAGGCAGGAAAAAAACTTGCATACAGACCTGGGTAGCTCACCATCATAAAATCTACTAGGAATTCTTCACTGGTGATTCAATTATTTGTAGTAAAATGTTTGTGTTGCACCATCTATTGGAATGACAAATGCAATGCATTTTATTCCTACAAATGTTTGTGAGGCACCATCTGTTGGAATGATGGAGACATTGCAACCAGACGGACATACAGATACACAGATACTTATTCATTTATTAAAGTGGATATTAAACCATCTGGGATTTTTAAAGGCTTGTCAGACATAGACTCACTTTTCTCATATGCTTAGGAAGACCACCCAGAAATTCCGGGAACTGGATAATAACACAATAGTAGGTAGGGTGTAGTCCTCCAATAAGCCGCTAGGTATCGTATGCCTACTGTCTGGGTAATCAGTCCCTCGAGTGACATGGTGCAGAGCTGACCGAGTGCATAGTCCTGCAGATTATTTTACAATCGTGTATAAGATGGATTTTTTTCCCCAGTATATAACAATAGTGCTTATTTATCTTTGAAGGACTTGTTCATAAAGAGTTATTTCCTGTGGACAGACTTAACTGGAAACATCATATTGACCTGCTGAGGCTTCTACGGGAAAGCATCAGTGAAAAACATTCAGAGAAATGGTGCACCCAAAACTGTTTTGTCCACCATGACAATGTACCAGCATACACTGTTGTCAGTCAAAGAGTTTTTGACCAGAAGCACATGGACATTTTGGTGAAGAAGGCATGACATCTCTACCACTTCAGACGCCTCAGGATTTCGGGCTGCCATCTCAGCTACTAAAGAACTTCTACACATCCACCATTAAAAGCATTCTGACTAGTCTGGAAACAGCAGGACCGCAAGACTCCAAAGAGTCAGCTGAACACATCACTGGGTGTGCACTCACTTAACCTCTAGAATATCTACACCAAGCAAAGTCGTACCAGGGCAAAGAAAACTAGGAGCGATACCAGCCATCCCAACAATGACCTCTTCTCTGTGCTGCAGTCAGGTAAACGCTAATGCTGCCTGAATGAAGTCCAGTTCAGAGAGACTGAGGAGGAGCTTCTGCCCACAGTCCACCTGTAATATGAATAAGGATAGTGTTTACAACTATGTGCCACCCTAGAGAGAAGAGGATCTTGAAGGTTACTAAACTGCTCTAAGTTTGGAGTTTTTGTTCTTAATAATAATGGGAATTTCTGTCCCACCACCTCCTGAACATAAATACAACACAGGTTAACCAGCAATTACCGATGCTATTAAACAATACTTTGCTTAATACTTTTGAATCACACTGCATAACTTAAACAAAGTAAGGGTATAAGGCATTATTTTAAAAATATAATTTCAAACTTAAGTAAAATATAAACCAACTGACTGGGCAGGCCTCTGCTTACTTAGGCCCACCTGTGCCTACACTGGAAATTGGGAGTAACACTGTATGGCCAAAGGATTAAGTTACTGGATGTGATAACCTCGTAAAGCTTGGATGACTATTTAAAGGAGAATGGAGTTAAGCCAGTAATCACAACCTCAGTGTTTTTGACTATATATATCCCACCACATCTGTAATTACACCATGGACCGAACCTGATTCTGCGGAGCCTCAGTTGGACAAACCATCCTCCCCATTCTGAGACCACCTTCTGCAACAATAAAGTCAGCTTCTTGGTGTGGATGGATTCTAGCCAAACAAACTAGAATTATATTAGTATTAGACAGAAGTTCAGGAGCGTTGTTTGTTACGGGGACGGCAGTGCTATGCCTTTTGCATACAACACCTTTGTTACTGTTTAACTTATGCGTGACTTGTTTGTTTCCACCTGGTGATTTGAAGACATTGAGGAATTTTGGGACTGATAGGTCTTAGTGTTGGCCTTGTTCCCAGTTTTCATTTACTCAGATTTTGCGCATTCTACTAATTGCTGTGTTAAGTGGATGTACGCATAATCAGTAGCGTTTCAGCAGGTGTTTTTTTAGATTTTTGCATTTCTTACAATGGCTTTGGCTGAAAATTTGAATTTCAGCCAACTGAGGATTTATGAATCAAGCCTTCAAACACTTACAGAAGGCAAGACTGTTCTTAAAAAAAATACACTGTGTGCACAATTAGGCAAATGTTATTCCTTTGGACTAATTTTATTATTGAACAAAAGCGATCCTTTAAGTCAGTTTAAAATTGTATTACTTCAAACCAGAACATAAAGGAAAAGAGACTTTTGTCTTTCTCAGGGCAAAATAAATGTGTGCAATTAGGCAACTAAATTAAAAATCCCCAACCAAATCACTTATTTATTTTTAAAGTTTCACAGTAAGTATAACAAATAAAAGGACATAACACATAGCAAATAACATTTTTGGCCTTTTAAAAAATATTCAATGAACAATACAAGCGCCCTTCTTTTCAATAACTGTTGCGAGCCTCCCAGCCACCGAATCTGCCAGTTTTTTTAGCGGTTTACGATGAACTTTCCCAGAGGTGTACTGCCTTCCCTCGCATTTGAGAAGGTCACACAAGTTCTCAACAGGATTAAAGTCAATTAAGCAAGGGAGTCAGCTCATTATTCTGTCACCTGAGATCTTTGCTGGCCAGCCAAGCAATGGAGTATTTGGATGCATGTGATGGGACATTGCAGTGCATTAAGCTCATGGCCTTCTTGAATGCTGTGGATTTCTTCCTGTACCACCGCTTGAAGAAAGTATCTTCTAGAAAAAGGCAGCAGGTTTGGGAGATGATTTTTAGTCCATCTTCAACCTGAAAAGGTCCAACTAGATCATCCATAATGACAGCAGCCCATATCGCCTGACTAGAATGGGTGCCCTATGT
>JANRMT010062855.1:5240817-5277179 GCA_026402145.1 Polypterus bichir lapradei
ATCGCAGGGTGAGGGCTAGGGCCATTCCCCCCAGAAATGTCCAGGAACTTGCAGGTGCCTTGGTGGAAGAGTGGGGTAACATCTCACAGCAAGAACTGACAAATCTGGTCCAGTCCATGAGGAGGAGATGCACTGCAGTACTTCAAGCAGCTGGTGGCCACACCAGATACTGACTGGTACTTTTGATTTTGAGCCTGCCTTCATTCAGGGACACATTGTGAAACATTTTTTGTTTATGTCTTATGGTGTTGACTCTTTTAGTGTTCATACAAATATTTACACATTAAGTCTACTGAAAGTAAAAACAGTTGAAAGTCAGGGGACGTTTCTTTTTTTGCTGAGAATATATATATGTATATGTATGTATATATATATGTATATGTAGCACTAGAAAAAGTCCAGAGGAGAAGGAATGAGACATCTAAACTATGAGGAGAGACTGAAGGAGTTATTTAAGCAAATGGACATTAAGAGGTGACTTGACTGCAGTGATTAAAATTATGAAATGGATTAGTACAGTAAATCCAGAGCATTACTTTATAATAAACTCTAAAACAAGAGCACAGGTACAGAGAATTTAAAAATTTTTTTTATTTTTTTTTTTTTTTTTTTAAACACACAACCAAAGACAAATGGAATAAATTGCCAAGAAGTGTGGTGGGGAGTAGGACTTCAGGGACCTTTAAATTGCGACAATGCTATTTTAGATAATCAATGTGAATAAGATAGACCAGTGTGTTGGGCTGAATGCCATATTCTTGTCACAATCTAATGTTCACCAGCCACTCTCTTAATGCAGTGTATAATAACCTGAATCTCTGCATCTGAGTGATCCAGGCTTTAGTACTACACTAAACCTGGCCTGGCAGCGTACCTGTATCTGCCAGTTTAATTACTGAGGACATATTCGTCTTTTTATCATGCTAGTTCTAAAAATAGTACCAAAGTACGGCTGCAGATTTAGTGCGATGGCTGTATAATTTTTACAGGATTCACACTTGGGTCTCCCACAAGTATTGATTAAATACTGAATTTTTAGATTTGACTAAAAATTGAATCAGGCAAGTTGGTGAGGCTTTTGGTGGTTTTAGTCTACCTACAATGGACAATTATAAAAAAAATAAAAACTCAACAACAACTAATAACACTGACAACAAATCTGCAATTTTCTACACTGTGATATTGGGAGAAGGATGTTAAGGATAGAGCTGCCAGGGAAGAGGAAAAGAGGAAAGCCTAAGCGAAGGTTTATGGATATGGTGAGAGAGGACATGCAGGTGATGAGTGTAACAGAACAAGATGCACAGGACAGGAAGATATGGAAGAAGATGATCCGCTGCGGCAACCCCTACCGGGAGCAGCTGAAAGAAGATGATGATGCGCTCAAGAGAGGCCCACCAAATCAACGAGCTAATTAAAGGGGGAGGCTCAGTTATGGGAGAGAATTCAAACTGAGTGCCATTGTGAACAATGCTGCACATCTTCATTGTGATACACTAGCACTGAGGATTTTCAGCCAACAAATTAAATCAGTAGACGTGTATCAAGCAATACAACTGGGGCTCCTTCACACCAAAGGCAATATGCCAGTGTAACACCTTACAGGAATTTGAACTGCCAAGAAGTTTTTTTTTTTTTTTTTATTTTCAGTCATTGTAGTGTATAGATAGATGGATAGAGATACTGTGTGTGTGTATATATATATTTTATATATATATTAATTTATCTGCCTATTTAAAGTGCTTCAGTAAAAAGCTAAAATTTTCTAAGACAACAGGTTAAGGACTTAAGCTGTAGAAGACAATTTTTACTGCAACAGAGAAAACTGCTTTCCTTATGGGTCTGACCAGAGTATCTGTGATGAAGCCTCACTATTTCCCCAACATTAAATAATTAAATTTCCAATGGGGAAAAGGACCACGAGGAGAGAAAGGAGAATATTAACAGAATGGAGATCAGACTGACGTAAGTGCAGATGAGATGCATCTTCTTATAAATGCCATAAAATCTTGCCTTGGGCTTTCACGATGCCCATGTGAGTCATTTAGTTTGTGACTAAAAACACTTCAGTAAACTTTCTGCATGTTACAGGAAATTGCAGAAAGTTTACAAAACAATATGTTAATCTCCAAGAATGACATACTTACTATCTGCTACCCAAATATTTTAATTAAGAATTTTATTAACAGTGACACTGCCTGCACTGCTCATCATTTCTAAACTCCCTTTCAAAAGGCCACAGAACAATCAGTACTCCGAGTCTGGAGCTAAACACACAGATTTGCCCAGCTTGCTCCCTTGTCTATTAACTCCGAACAATGCCATTTTCAGACTAAGCTGCAATTGACCACTCACTTCTTTTAATTTAGAAGGACAATACCTCTTTTTCTCCAAGCAGAAATAACAGCATTGTAAGACAGTGTTCTTGGCTCGACATTTTTACGATGATAATAAAATTAGCAAATTGAACCTTTGTGAATCAGTTTGGTATGTATAAGCATGATGTGACACAGCTCATTAAGATAATAGACAAACACACAAGGTACAAGAAGCCATGACCTTGGAGATAAAAGATTTTTCTATCTATAATTATTTCCATTAAAGCTCACCTCCAAGTCTGTAGAATACCCAACTGTTCACTGGTATTAATAAGTCGTCATGGTTAGCCAGATGCAGTGTTAACAGAGAGGTACTTTAAAACACAACAAGCATCGTCCAAAGGGAGGACATTTTTCTAGTATGTTCTATTACTATGACATCAAGAAATGATGTGCATATTTCCCCAAGACAAGCTTTTATGTTAAATGCGAAATCTATCCTCCAACGCCCCACAGCAATCCAAAAGACTGGAGGCATCCTATCTTACACAGGCATCCTATGGACTCATTTGCTATTTTTATTAGTGTCGTAAATAAGTCAGTCCAAGGACGATTTACATCAGGCATTAAAACCCTGCCACCAGTTCTTGGGGGAATGCAGCATTTCTTTGTGGGATTTTTGTGACATATTGGTAAACCAATGTAACACATGGAAGCTAAGCAACACCTTATTATTACTATTTAACAAAGGCAGTCCTTGGGGGAAAAAAAAAACAAAAAAAACAAAAAACGCAGCAGCTTTTAAATGTGCCATCTGTTATCCAAAACAAGTACTCTTGTGAGTGAACAACATCTCCATACAAGAAGGCCCTTAAAGCATGCGATTCTACTTGTCATCAGAGCCATTTTTTTAAATGATTATCAAGGTGATTATGGAAAGCAGAACTGCAAAAGCTTTCTTCTCATGACGAAATGGCAAAGTTAAAAACAGAACGACAACAACAACAGTCTAACATCTGGGAAGAATGCCCGCCTCTTACGTGCTTCTCGCCTTCAATCTTCTTGTCAGCCAGCTGCACAGCTTCCAGGTATTTAAAATGCAACTCCATCAGTCTGTCGACCTGCAGGTGAGAGGAAGGCAGAAACAGAGATCAGTGATACGGAAAACAGCCAGGATCAACACCTTACTAAAGAGGGAGCTTCCTAAGAGCATGCAAGCTTGTTAAAATGCTGCTGAAGGAACAAAGAAGGAAAACAAGCCAAGCCCCTGGACTTGTGTGTGGCTAGTAGAGGAAGAAAAGCAGATGGAGGCAGACAGAAACACACGCACACATGACATGCAATTTCTAGGTTCTAGGTCTCCAATTATGGCCTGGATGCTTGAATCTTGCTAAGTGGTGCTAATGTTTTGGGATTCTGTGCATACAGAAAAGTTGACTGTTCTTCAAAGAACGGTGGCTGTGCAGCATTGGCTCCAGGATCATCACTGCCACCTCCACCTCTAAAAACTGGAAATGGTCCCTTCAGTGAATCTACAGGAGCAGTGTATAGAAACACCAACATCAGCCACTCAAGGTGTATACTTACCTTAGGCTGTCAAGTGCACCTTTGCAACATAACATGCATCCTGATATGAAATGACATTTACAGAAAAATCATAGTGAAAGTGAAATCCATCTATTTCCTCAGTCTTAAAATGGAGTGGTTAGTTTTTTCCAAAATTTTATGACATTTTCGATGAGGGTTACCAAGTCAAAAAGAATTTTGACGCTGCAATTAGTTAAAGACCCCCCCCCCCCCTAAAAAAAATGATATACCGTATCTTATAAATAAAACTTCTACATGTGGAAGTGAGTGTGTCTGGCCCGGAAGTGCGAGGCTACAGCATGAGCAAAGAAACTGACCCTGTCGACAAAGTGAAACCGCTGAGAAAAGACAGAACCTCGCTTACCTGAAAATACAGAAGAGAGACGAGCACATCAGCAAAACAAAACCGTGAGCGAAACATAACCGATGCGATTGATTGAAGGGCCACAACCCATAGTTTCTAGGAGCCCGGGCCATCCATCCATCCATCTCTATCTATATCTAGATATATCTCTGTCTATCTCTCTCTATATCTATATCTTCAATGCATTCATAGTCTGAATCACAATCTGATCGTGTGGGTGGTTACCTACCAGGTAACGCTTGTGGTTGGTCAGCAAGTCGGCTAACGTCCGCCACGGTGCCCTCTTTCAGTTGCGAGAAGCAGATCATAGAATGGTTGAAATAGTTTTTACAGTCAAATAATACAAAGAGTATGTGACACGTGTTTCGCCCTAATTCTGGGCTCATCAGGCGTACACACTCACTGCACTCCCTCTCAGGAATCGAACCTCGGGCGTCAGCGTCAGAGGGCAAAGCCTCTCACATTGCGCCACGGCGTGTGGCTGACCAACCACAAGCGTTACCTGGTAGGTAACCACCCACATGATCAGATTGTGATTCAGACTATGAATGCATTGAATGTAATTGCCCCGATATTTTTAGGGATGACCAAGATAAATATTTAATACAATGTTTTCATTGATTGGATAAAAAAAGTTTGTTATCATACAAGCTAATAAAAGGCACTATATAAATATATACAGGCAGTATGAATTGAACATCTACCTCCCCAACTCCTTCATTGGCCAAGACTTCACTCCTCAGTTCAAAAAGTCAGTCCCATGTGACCTGCACTTCCAGTTTGGGATATGCACTGATCATTGGGATTACGCAATGGAAGTAATAAATGGATGTTTTTCACATCACTTGACATTGTGCAGCATTGGTCACTACTGGCTTGTTTCATATGATAAACTTTATCTTCAGTTTCTGTGAAAGCGTGAGATTAAACATTTTTCTTAGCTATCACTATGAAACACATATGGGGTAAATAAGATACTACAAAAATTATCACTTTTTAGGAAGAGTATTCCTTTAAGAAAAATTAACCAAAGGTATCCTAAAGAGAAGTTGTGCATTTTAAGATGGATACACTCAGAAATAAACGAAAATATCTGGGTGACAGAGAAGTGACAAACAGTGGTGTGCTTACTATTGCATTTCTGTGCAGAGGGGCATTTTTCATCTTCACCAATACAAGATCACATGAGTGCAAAGTATTGCTTTCAGTATGCACATATCATTAGATAAATGTGATGCTTTATGCTGACCATAAACATAAAAGCACCTCACGCATAACCCTCTCCTCTTCTTGGCATAATGCTGCCATTTAAATACAACTCACGGGCCTGCATTATACATGCTATTACGAGATCATAAATTGACTTCAAATGCATGTGAAACCTGCATGTGAAACAAAGTGGCTGTTTGGGTGTTTAGTTGTATGAATATTCTGATGTATTTAAAGCTACTGAACCCAACCTTCTTATGGGGCATATTTTTTTAAGAAACTATAAAAACCAAAAGCAGGAGACCCAAGTTGGGGTGGTGTTGGCGATGCAGCAGATAAATGTCCCAAAACTAGACTCAAGCTTGCAGCAGGCCCAATATGTCCTCAGGAGGATTTCTATATTTAGACACCTATCTACAGCCATTCAGCCCTTGTCACAACATTCCCATTAGCACTTCGGGTGGCAAATATTTAACTCAAGCCGCTTGTTCCATCTGGTCGATCTCCTGCTCAGGCTGCGCAGTTCAGAAACATGATAAATGACCAGTGCACCGCATGAACGCTTTGCACCAAACAAATATTTAACTGCAAACGTAATGAAAATCATGTAAGAGTAACAGGGGGTCTTGCTGCTACTCACCAGCTTCTATGTGAAGTGTATGTTAAGGTCTTGTTAAATAGGATCATCATTTACTGTATATTCTAACATACTGATGTCAGTAGAAAACAAAGAATAAGAAAGTTAATAAAACTTACTTTGGTAATTATAAAGGAACTGGCATAACGAAAAAGCCGGGTTATGAAAAGGGGTTAATGATACAATGATAAGTCCGCCTGTTTCAATTGTGTCCTGCATTTACAAAATTCAATTCACCAGAGATGCCAACCCTTACATATTTGTGCTTCTTACTTCCTTTCTTCGTCGGACACTCTAGCCCTGCTGTGGACAGTGTGAAGCCTGGACTCTCAAACACATGCCTCAAAGTTTATCAAAGTTTACTATCTTACACTGGCTGCTTGCCTTTGTTCATCGGACATTCCTGCCCTCTTGTAAATGGTGGATGACATTCAGGGCAATAGCATGGATGTCTTACAGCTTTATATGTTGTCACACATGTGCATCTGGGAGACAACCTATGGACTCATTTAATAACTGTTATACTCCGAGCCAGAAAGTGGCACTTTTGTCTAATGCTGTCTTTCTTCTCCCCTCAGCAGAAAGGATGATTGACTGAACACACTCCCCCCAAATCTCCAATGTCACTTTCAGTTTCCACCATCCTGAACTCGCTCCTTCTGGTTTGCCAGCTCCAGCGCCATCTTAGGGCAGTATGAAGATGGCTCACATTTGAACAAGACAAGCTCAATTCTATTCAAATGTTTTTTTCCTTTTTTTTGACCACACAATATACAGGAATCACCACAGTGCCGCAACTTTTTATAATGTTCCCGATTCTTATTTTATTTATTTATTTATTTTTAAAACTTCTGCCTTTATACACTACACAAAAAAAAAACAAAAAAAAAACCTAGAAACTTCTATTTCACAAATTTCAGTAAACAAGAGCTAATGTTTGTTCACACTTTTTAATTACTCCTTGTACATTATTAATATACATTTTAAAAAGCAGTTGTTTTTTGGAGTAAACACGTTAATGTTTGAGAATTCCCTGGACATAGTGGGGTGGGGTGCTTAGACATGACCATGAAATGGCGAGTGCTGCTGCTCTTTCACAGGTAAACAATCCTGGGATTGAAACTTAGTAAGGGCACTGCCTGTATGAAGTTGGCACCTTCTTCCTGTATCTGAATGTCAGAGTGGCACCCTACTACCCTGAAGTGGATTAAGCAGAAAATCAGTGAATGGATGGTTAGATGGCCTTGTGGTTTCAGGCACCAGATTTTAAAAACACAAGACTGCCAATTCATCTTCTATTTCCAACACACTCTGTGACCTTGTAAAATTCATTACACTTGAGCTTAATGGAAATTTACAAAACCACTTATACTGCAGTACATTTCTGCATTTTGCAAAGAAAGTTGGGTTCAAATGCACAATAGAAAGGCATATTTAACCTGCTGAAGCCAGTGGGCACCCGTTCATCACAGGGGCTTGGAATTAATATGTGAATATATGGCAATTGGTAAAGCCTGCCGTTAAAGTCTAATTGTACTAACTTGTTAATTCATTATGTCAGCTTTGAAAATTTGCCATGAAGTAAGAAATCACACATGACAAGATAAGGAAAAACTTAAGGTAAATTGGTAATGACAAGCTAAGCAGAGCGAGTTATCTTTTGGTGGAGTATTCCATGCATCAACAGTCCTCATTTTCTGCTAGCAAATCAAGCAACAACTTCTTGATGCAAGGTAACACGCACATTTTCTTAACCAGTTTAAACAATGTTAACACCAGAATTTGAGAATGTTAACACTATTTATGTCAAGATCCTGCAAACACCAGTAACATCATCCTTACCCAATGCTCCTTGGTAACCAACATCCACCAGACATTTTTCTAAAACTCATTCAATAAGGTCACAAATAAATAACTAAATGTAATTTTTGCTTTAAATCAGAGGTGCACTGGCAATGATTGATCACACTCTTGGGCCCAGTGCTTGCCAGCAGTGGCTCAAACCTGCTGCAAGTCTAAAATGGATTATGTGGGCACATTAAAGGAGTGCTAAACCCAAACTAGTTTGATATTTTTAATACCTGTCACTAATCCAGGGTTGTTTGTAGTGACAGCAATGTAAGTCATTTTCTAACCCACTTATTCCTGAATAGGGTCTTTTGGCTGGTGCTGGAGCCTATCCCAGCTAGCATAGAGCACAATGCAGGGGCATACCCTGGAAAGGGCGCCAGTACATTGCTGGGTGAACACACACGGGGCAATTTAGTATCACCAATGCACCTAACCTGCATGTAATAATCTCATGTTTTTATAGGAAAACTGAGATAAAGATCCTGATACAACCAGTACTGAATAAACAGCGAACAATATCAAAAAATCCATGGGGAAAAAAAAGCCTTTTATTCATGCCACATAATCTACATGTCAAGTTATCCAGTCATATGCTTACATAGTCTTAAGCACAAGTATTTTGTACAAAAAATAGGATTAAAGAAAGCACTTCTGGAAAATTCTCACTAACAGTTGGGGAGCAGGCTAAAATAAGAGAGACCTTTTGAAGTGAAGACCCACCTCCCTCTCACTTATTGGTCAGGAGTCCTGGCCAATCTTAGCTCATTCACTGGCTACCATAGACACTTCAGATCAAGTTAACATTGCAGAGTGTGCTCGTAGGTGAAAAGAATGCCTTGTATTTGTGTATATCTGATGTGCTTCAACAAGCAGAAAGTCAATTAGAGAAAAAACACAGCAAGGTGGTGTTCTGGCTTAATGACCAATGAATGATAGGAGTGGCGGATCTTCAATTCAAAAAAACGGTAGCGCATTTAATCACACTACTAGGCCAATCACAAGAGGATTTTCCAGAAGTGCTTATTTAATACTATGTTAGGCAAATGGCAAGTGTTTGGGACATTGCGAGCATACGAGTAGACGTCTAACATGTGGATTATGTGACACAAGTAAACGGAGATTGTTTCCAAGGACATTTTGATATCGTTTGCGGTTTATTCAGTGTTGGTCCCCATTGAGGCAGGTACATTATCAGCTTTACTCTCCATAAAAACACAAGATTAAAACTTTTTCTTAGCCATTACTACAAATGACAAAGGGTAAAATAACAGACAACAAAATAAATATTTTTGGATGGAGTGTTCCCTTAAAGGATGCATGAATACAAAAATACAAAGCAGTCAAGTGGGTGCTGATGAGCTAAGGAATTATGCCACAAAGCAAAGTTCAGCATGTTGCACGCATTAATTATACATAGCTGTTTAATTGCAGGGAGCTCTTCCCATGCACTTTCCACGTCATCCTCATGGATTGCTTACCTTCTCACAGTCATTCTCGGTGAATTTGCTCAGAAGGCGTGTTCTTTGCTGGCCCTTTAGATTGCGCAGCATGGATGCAATAATGGAACATACGTGCTCTGCAAACAAAAAAAAAAAAAAAAGACATCTGTCTAATCAAAGCAGTTCGTTTTTTTTTGTTGCTAATAACTAGGAAATTAAAACGAGGCAGCTATTAGAAACCATAAAGCTTTACTTAGGCGGAAAAAAGGGTAAAGATCTCAAGTCAAAATGCGTGCTAACAAGTTTCACAGAGGGCTGTAAATAAAGCACAAAAATAGATTTATTTGTGAGCCACGTCCAGCTGGCAGTGTGAAAACTTAAAAGCATGTGATGGCTGTGACTGTAGAGTCAAGGGAGTAGTCAAAGCCCACCTTAAAAAAGGCATAAGAAAAGAAGAAAAAAAAAAAAAAAAAAAAACACACCACACAGAGAAATAACGTCAACTGTACATCTGACAAATAAAAGTCAGAAGAACATGGCCTGGTTGAAGCAGAATTAAATTCAATAGGATGGGATATAATGGGGACAGGAAAAAAGTGATTGAACCCGTCTCCTCACTGAAATCAACAAGCTGGGATGTTACAAGAGTTGTCAGTGTTCCTTCTGTAGTGTTGGGGTTGATTTACAGTGGTGTGAAAAACTATTTGCCCCCTTCCTGATTTCTTATTCTTTTGCATGTTTGTCACACAATATGTTTCTGATCATCAAACACATGTAACCATTAGTCAAATATAACACAAGTAAACACAAAATGCAGTTTTTAAATGATGGTTTTTATTATTTAGGGAGAAAAAAAATCCAAACCTACATGGCCCTGTGTGAAAAAGTAATTGCCCCCTTGTTAAAAAATAACCTAACTCTGGTGTATCACACCTGAGTTCAATTTCCGTAGTCACCCTCAGGCCTGATTACTGCCACACCTGTTTCAATCAAGAAATCACTTAAATAGGAGCTGCCTGACACAGAGAAGTAGACCAAAAGCACCTCAAAAGCTAGACATCATGCCAAGATCCAAAGAAATTCAGGAACAAATGAGAACAGAAGTAATTGAGATCTATCAGTCTGGTAAAGGTTATAAAGCCATTTCTAAAGCTTTGGGACTCCAGCGAACCACAGTGAGAACCATTATCCACAAATGGCAAAAACATGGAACAGTGGTGAACCTTCCCAGGAGTGGCCGGCTGACCAAAATTACCCCAAGAGCGCAGAGACGACTCATCCGAGAGGTCACAAAAGACCCCAGGACAACGTCTAAAGAACTGCAGGCCTCACTTGCCTCAATTAAGGTCAGTGTTCACGACTCCACCATAAGAAAGAGACTGGGCAAAAACGGCCTGCATGGCAGATTTCCAAGACGCAAACCACTGTTAAGCAAAAAGAACATTAGGGCTCGTCTCAATTTTGCTAAGAAACATCTCAATGATTGCCAAAACTTTTGGGAAAATACCTTGTGGACTGATGAGACAAAAGTTGAACTTTTTGGAAGGCCGTTACATCTGGCGTAAAAGGAACACAGCATTTCAGAAAAAGAACATCATACCAACAGTAAAATATGGTGGTGGTAGTGTGATGGTCTGGGGTTGTTTTGCTGCTTCAGGACCTGGAAGGCTTGCTGTGATAGATGGAACCATGAATTCTACTGTCTACCAAAAAATCCTGAAGGAGAATGTCCGGCCATCTGTTCGTCAACTCAAGCTGAAGCGATCTTGGGTGCTGAAACAGGACAATGACCCAAAACACACCAGCAAATCCACCTCTGAATGGCTGAAGAAAAACAAAATGAAGACTTTGGAGTGGCCTAGTCAAAGTCCTGACCTGAATCCAATTGAGATGCTATGGCATGACCTTAATTAAAAAGGCGGTTCATGCTAGAAAACCCTCAAATAAAGCTGAATTACAACAATTCTGCAAAGATGAGTGGGCCAAAATTCCTCCAGAGCGCTGTAAAAGACTCATTGCAAGTTATCGCAAACGCTTGATTGCAGTTATTGCTTCTAAGGGTGGCCCAACCAGTTATTAGGTTCAGGGGGCAATTACTTTTTCACACAGGGCCATGTAGGTTTGGATTTTTTTTTCTCCCTAAATAATAAAAACCATCATTTAAAAACTGCATTTTGTGTTTACTTGTGTTATATTTGACTAATGGTTACATGTGTTTGATGATCAGAAACATTTTGTGTGACAAACGTGCAAAAGAATAAGAAATCAGGAAGGGGGCAAATAGTTTTTCACACCACTGTAAATGATCACTCAGACCATCTCCAACATAGATAAGCAGATAATACCACAATTTAGAATTAGTATCTCTCTTTCTAAAGGCCTCAGCTGACCAATTTTGTGGTATCCTCCATCGCCTGTTCCACTGCAGTAGAAAACGTCTTGCACTGTTGAAATTCCAAATTAGACAGGCCACTCTTCACCTAATGGCTACAGACCTGTGGTATTTACATCCCACATCATGAAGAGCTTTGATAGACTGGCCCTAAGCTGTACGAATCCTCTTGTGAAAGACCACAATTGAGTTAGCCTTTTGAAGAATGTCTGGAGTACAAGACGCAATCATCAATCTGCTTCACTGTGACAATGATGCTTTTTAATTTCTTCAGTGCCTTCAGTATCATCCAGTCATCTCTCTTAAAGGAGTGAGCTCAGGGATATGCAAGTGAATGAGCCTGCGGTGTCCTGGATAATGAACAACCAGTTGGGTAGGAACTCAAGGACTGTGTGTCTCTGATATAGATGTGAACACCACTGTAGCACCACATGAACTGTCCCGTCTCCTTTTCTCTTCACTCTGTACACCACAGAGTATAACACCGGGTCATGTCACTTGCACAAATTCTCTGCTGATTTTTCCACTAATGGGGTGAACTAACAAGGGGGAGGAGACAAAGGAATAAGGTGGAGAACTTTGTTTCTTGGTGTAGAAAGAAATGTCTGCAATTTTACATCAGCAAAACCAACTAAGTGGTTATTGACATTCAATACACCAAAGAGACTCTACAATCAGTCAACATTCAGGGAGTGGATGTGGAGGTGGTGCACTGCTACAAGTTCTTGGGGATCCCCAACAATGACAAGCTTACACAGTCTTGTAACAAAGAAAAATTAAATAAGAAAAGGCAGAGCAGATTTAATGTGAGTGGTGACATCCTTTACATGCTTTGTAACAAGTTAATTAAAAAGTCAGGCTTGGTTACTGAACGCACTAGAGTTAGTAGTGGAAAAGAGAATGAAGACAAAACTAATGGCTATTATGAACAATTCTGCACAATCCTCTCTCTGACACACTAACACAGAGTACTTTCATCCAACAAATTATTTAGCAGAAGTATGTCAAGAAACATTACTGGGGCTCCTTCATACCAATGGTAATACTCCTCTATAATGCCTCACAGCGACTGTGATTGCTCGTTTTAACTTTAGCCAAGTCAGGATTTTTTTTTCTTTTACTTTTTTCTTTTCACCTTTTAGTCATTCAGGTGTGTATCTGAGAGTGGCTGATTTGACAAAATAATATTTATTTAATGAGCTTCTGTAAAAAGCCAAATTTACACCTGGGGACAAATAACGTACTGTATGTCTATCTATCTCACATCCTACCTAAGGAGCCATTCTGTGTTAGTAGCTGAATTGTCCCATGTAAAGAGAAGAGTGAAATTCTTAGTTGCATGTTCAGCCAATATGAAATGTGTGACTACTCAGACACCAATGATAAGACATCACTCCGTTTAATCTCTCTCTGTTTTGTGAACACCTACTTTATCCAGTATACAGACACGTCACTGCCCATCTAGCTCCACGTTGAAGATCCTTGTATTCTGTTTTGTGTATTGTATTTATGCTATTTTTTGACAGCCATTCTTTGGCAAACCTGCCTGGAAGGGGGTCTCTCTGAATTGCTTTTCCCAAGATTTCTTCCATTTTATTTCCCCTACAAAGTTTTTATTTTTTTGTCTTCTTAGTTAATTAAGGCTGAGGAGTTGTCAAAAAAACAGCACCTGTTAAAGCCCACTGCTGCACGCCTTGTGACTTTGAGCTACACCAGAAATAAATCGATGGTGCGGTCTTCCACTTCAACAAAACAGCAGCAGCTGTACACTGTCCCGGCTAGAAAAGAACAATGAGAAATACCCCAAAGTTTCTAAAGTAGCCACCAAAAAGGTGCATAAATGAGCCTGGCTTCTGTCGACAAATGAAAAAGTGCCCTAAAAAAAGATTCTGCAGGATGGTATTCTAAAAATAAATCAAAGAGACTTCTATCTACTTTCTGTAGAAATGTTCTTCATCCATTGATTTTCTATCCCTTTAACCTAGTTCATGTTTTTTCAAAAAAAGTTCAGACATATGTGCAACTAATTTCAGTTTATTTAAAAATCACATTCGTCTCAGATGCTTAAACTTAAAAAGAAACCAAAAAAGTGCTAGCATCCTCACTGATAACAGCATCAACGATCTGCCCATTACCTTCATGTTCTTTGTCAGATATGCCGGCTTTCTTCATTTTCTTGGGTGTTTTCATGAAGAGTGGAAAGATGGTGCGAAGGCCCAGAATGTCAACGAATTTGTGACAGTTGTCGGTGCCTTCTGGGCCGATCATGGCATGGTCCAGCACCTTTAGCGCACTCGTTCGTGACATTTTCTTCTCCCTGCAAAGGAACACAGTAAGAAGTAATTCAATGAAAAAGTTCAGAGATGAAGCCCGGCGCCACCAACACAAACAAAAAGCTTTCATGCTGTATGACCTCTGGCTTTAGAATGCAAGTGTGACTGATTGCTCCATCACAATATTGGCACTTGATAAGTGCACACTGGGATTTGATAAATCCTAAAGATGTCTTACCCAGTCAAAGAAAAAAAAAAAAAACTGTCAAGTGCTGCATTATTTTCTTTCATGTGCGTTTTTACATCTATTTTTAATGGCTGTGTGACTACTCCTTTGGCAGGCATGTGAGCTCCAAGCTAATGCATTGGGTTACCTCTTTAATCCCCACTTCTGACATCCTGTGTAACCAGGGGCAGGTCAATTAACCTGCCTACACTCGGATTTGAAGCAAACACACAAACAAAAAAACAAATGCATACCATAGAACAGCTTGGAAAGATCTTAAGGAACACAAACAAGATGGAACCATTCTGTCCATCAGACTCGTTTGATCAGTGAATTGTCAAGATACCCTACACAATGGTGCTATATAATACAATAAGAAGTGTTTGGCAAGTTCTCTCATGACGATTTGTCAGCAAATCTCTTGCAGAAGATTAAAAGAAACGTATATACATGAAGAAAATTTATTTATTTATTTTTTTAAAATGACTGTGGTATATATTGATTACCCCCAAAAAGCTTGAACTGTTACACCCCCCTCACACTATAGAATTTTTGCAGCAGTTTTCAATTGTAGTGTTCATTTATATTATCTTGGCAATTCTGAAGAGACTGAGAGTCGTGTAGTGCAGAGGTCTTCAACTCTGGTCCCAGAGGGCCACAATGGCTGCAGGTTTTCATTCTAACCCCTTTCTTAATTAGTGACATGTTTTTGCTGCTAATTAACTTCTTTTGAATTAATTTTAATTCACTTTTTTTTTTTTTTTTTTTTAAAAAGATTTGTCCCCCTGAATGTCTTAATCGTTCCTCTGAATTGCTTCATATCTTTCCTTAAATGGCACCCAAACAGAAATGAAATGTGAAGTAACTAAGCCAACAGAAAACCAACTAAGTCAGGGCCACATACTCCAACCAATTGCTTCATTAGGTGCAGACAGTCTTGTTGTTTATTAACATTGTTCTTTAATTCCACGGCTTGTTGCTGCTCTTGTTGTGCAATAGCAGACATTTCTGAAATTGTTGATTTTCTTGTTTCTTTATTTTCTGATATTGCATGATGGTCACAGTTTGCTGGGCAAGTTTTGGCTCATTTTGTATCTCATTATTGTTTGGCAGCTAATTAAGGAAAAACTAAGGGGTCAATTAAAATTAAATCAAAAAAAGTTAAATAGCAGCAAAAACAGGTCACTAATTAAGAAAAGGGTTAGAATGAAAACCTGCAGCCACTGTGGTCCTCCAGGACCGGAGTTGGGGACCCCTGGTGTAGTGCGACATCCCCAGTGACTCTGTCCTAGTGTCCAGGGACTGGGCATAACAACAAAAAAAAAAAAAAACACAAAAAAAAACACAGGTTTGATTTCTTCATAAGTCATAAGGGCAGACTGTGAAAGCTAAAAACTATCAACTGCCCGGCCAGAAGTACAATACACACAATGACCACAAACTGAGAACAGCACAATCTAATCTACAAGGAAAAAAAAAAGGAGATAAAGAATGGTGACCTAAAGAAATAAAGGAAAAAATCTGTAATGGGCAGGCAGAGAAAAGGCTTGTAGAACTATGGAACCAGCAAAAATATCTATTTGATGTCTCGCCTCTGTCCTACCATAACAGAGAGGAAAAACGCTCTGTTAGGAAAAGAATTAAGAAGAAGAAAAAAAAAGAAATGTCAAACTTGTAATACTTTGAGAACAATTAAGAAATATGAAACTAGTGAGAAGTCACAAGACTCCTGGAATTCCTAGATGTGTAAAGCTGACATCACACATACAATTTATTTTCAGGGTTGTCGGGGCATACAAGAATGGCAGCTGTAATCTTTGCCCTTTTTTTTCCTCTATTCTGTCATGGCTTGTACAGTGTGAGATTTCAGACAGAGGAACCTCTCTGCTTGTAGAGGTCCGAAACACCCATATTCCTTATTCTTCATGGCTGCATCATATTAACTGTACTTGCAGGTGAGACCTCTTTGGTTTTCCATTCTTGTAGGCACAATGTCTCTGAGTGCGCAATTTAAGTTTGAGCTTGTCTGGGCGAGTAATAGAATGGTTGGACCAAGTCGCTGGGTATGTCGCACTTAATGACCAGAGGGCATGGGAGCATGCCACGACTACCTCAGAGCTCACTAAGATTAAGTAAATGAAGTCTACAACTAAAAATGTAGTGTAAAATGACAAGGCCTACTGACATCCTCAGACAACAAAATCGAGCCACTGCAGTTGTTAAGTGTTACAAGCTCTCGGACCTAAACTCATTCAGAAGCTAGCCTTAAGTGACACTGAATTTAAAAACTGAAAAGAAATTGTGGCTTCAGCAGAAAACCATAACCAATAGGGCACCAGAACAAATATGAAACCAAAAGTCTTAAAATTTACTGAATAAATCCAATTTGAAAAGGCAGACTTTCCATTTTCTGAAAACATGCCTTGCACATTTCAGAGATATATTGGGAGAACACAAAAATGAATTACTTCCAATTTCATTATACCATACTGGCTGAGTCTTTCCTGAAGCAATCTTAATGTGTTTACAGTGACTGGTATGAGAGGAGAATTCAGGTAAACAGCACATCTGAGGAAGGCTGCTGAGGGGTACATCTATCAGGAGTAATCCAAAAGTAAAATTGTGTGTCTGTAGCTGTTAAGCAAAATGTTGCCTTTCAGATATCCAAGACGCATTAATAAAAAAAAAAAAAAAAAGTGTATATAATTTCCAACTTCACAAATCACATAATTACCTAGAAGTAACCATACCCTGGAAGAGTAAAGGTTGCACAGTTGTCACAGATGCAGATAATGTATGAGTTGAACAGGAAAGCCAAAAGGAACCCATTAGAAATGGTACAATCTCACAAAAATAAAATTAAACTTCACAAAAATATTGTGAATGCACACTTTTCTGAAATGAATATAATCTCAGGATGTGACTCAACATACAAGAACATTCTCAGTTTCAAGGTGGATGTTGTCAGCAAGTTTTAAGGGGCTTGTTTCATATATATAGTTATATATATATATATACATATATATATACATACACACACACATACAGTATATATACATATACATACACACTGTGATAGCCATCCCGACCACAGACAGCAGATGTCAAATGCCACACGTTTATTAAACTATTTACAAGTCCATAAAAAGTTCTGCACCGCACACAGTGCTCCAGCACCAATCACCCTTCTCTCTGAGCCTTACAATGGTCCTCTTTCGGACACCTTCTCTCCACTCTCCGAAGCCTTGCTTTCCTCCACCAGACACCAGCTTTTTGACTGTTGGAATACGGCACCTTTTATACTTCCCCCAATATGCTCCAGGTGCACCTTGATGAACTTCCACAAGCACTTCCTGGTGTGGTGAAAGTGCTGGCTTCCAGGGCTCTAGGAACCAGTACACACCCCCTGACAGTGGCCATGGACCCCTATAAGGTTTTGCTTCCCAGGTCGGTTCCCGTGACCCCCGTACCAACCAGGGCGGCTACCCTCTCATGACCCGGGGGAGGTATGATTCCTTTTCCGGTCCTTCCAGGAGTCAGTGACAATACACATTATATATATAGTAATCCCTCCTCGATCGTGGGGGTTGCATTCCAGACCCCCCCACCCCCGCGATAGGTGAAAATCCACAAAGTAGAAACCATATGTTTGTATGGTTATTTTTATATATTTTAAGCCCTTATAAACTCTCCCGCACTGTTTATAAATATTCCCCGCAGAGTTATACAGCATAATCCCTTTGTATTCTCTTAGATATTAGGTAAGATTAATTGAAATTATGTATATAAACACACTGTTTATATACAGTAAAACCTAAATATTATTTTAAAGATATTGAGTGTCTCCGATATCACATATGTTACAGCCATTACGATAGACAGGCCACCAGCAATAAATACGTACAATGCAAGAAAAATAGTATACAGTAAATGTGTGTACAGTGACACTAAATGTACGTACATGTACTAAGCACTGTAAGAAGAAAATTAATTATGGTTACTCACCAACAATGACACGATGACTTGTCCAATAACAATGAGTTTAATTTTACTGCACAACAAAGGAGAGCGTTACAGCCCTTGTAAAGGAGCCACTTCAGGCGATTGTGTAGCACTGCCGTTGTTCTTCTTCTGGCAGTCTTCAATCCAAATCCCTAAAGCAGATTCCATCCAGACTACTGCCTTATTACATCCACTTACAACTCGTTTTGCACCCTGGTTAAAAGGACACTGCGGCCGTAGATCTTATATTCCTTTCCTACTTTTTAAATAAAAAGAATCGTAGCCTTCAACAAATCCAAAACGTTTACCTTTTCGGCAATCGTTAACATCTTCTTCTTGCGCTTGGGCACGGCCCCTGAAGCAGTAGCAGATTGTTTTGGAGCCATAATGAAGGGCTTGACTATGCACAAAGATAAACACTAAAGAGCACAACTCTTTACACAGCAAAACACGTTGATGCTGAATGAGCGAGACGAGACTTCCTGGTTAACCCTGCATTCAGCACGCAGGAACTCAACTGCGTGCTCTGATTGGTTAGCTTCTCAGCCATCCGCCAATAGCGTCCCTTGTATGAAATCAACTGGGCAAACCAACTGAGGAAGCATGTACAGGAAGTAAAAAGACACATTGTCCGCAGAACCCGCGAAGCAGCGAAAGATCCTCGTTATATATTTAGTTATGCTTTCATATAAAATCCGCGATAGAGTGAAGCAGCGAAAGTCGAAGCGCGATATAGCGAGGGATTACTGTATATTATATATATATACACACACACACATATATACATACACACACACAGGTCCATAAGTATTTGGACAGTAACCATGTTTATAATTTATGCCATGTACACTACCATAACTTATTTGAAACAAAGCAATTACTATGTGATTGAAGTGTAGACTTTCAGCTTTAAGGTGGGCTTTAACAAAAATGTCACATGAGCCATTTAGAAAAGGCAGTCATTTTTATACATGGTCCCCCTATTTTCAGGGTTATTTGGACAACTGACTGAGAAACTACTCCATAGCCAGGTGGTAGTAGTTTCCTTGTTATTTCATGAACTACTGGGCAAGTAAAAGGTCTGGAGTGGATTCCAAGTGTAGAATTTGCATTTGGAAGCCATCACTGTGAACTCTCAATATGAGGTCTAAAAAGCTGAGCATACAAGTTAAAACAGTCCATTAGGCTGAGAAAACAAAGCAAACCCTTTAGAGAGATTGCAGAAACACCAGGAGCGGTCAAATCAATCATCTGGTACATTTTTTAAGAAGAAGCTGAGCTCACCAGTTCATTCCAACTTCAAAACGTCTGGACAATCATGGATGAGAACTACACTGGGCGATTGCAGAATTTTGTCCTTGGTGAAGAAGAACCCCTTCACAACATTCCTCCAAAACAAGAACACTCTCCGGGAGGTCGACCTCTCTTTGCCAAAGTGTACAATCAAGACAACTTAATGAAAGTAAAGGAAGAGAGTTTACAACAAAGTGCAAGCCATTGGTGAACCTCAAGCACAGGAAGGACAGATTAGACTTTGCCAGAACACGTTTTTTAAAAGCAAGTCCAGTTCTGGAAGAATTTTCTTTGGACAAAAGAAACTAAGATCAATATGTACCAAAATGTTGGAAAGAAATAAATATGGAGAAGAAATGGAATGGCTCGTGATCCGATGAATGCCACATCATCTGTGACACATGTTGGAGGCCGTGTTATGGCATGGGCATGCTTGTCTGCCAACTGAAGTCAGTCACTGGTGTTTATTGATGATATGACTGTTGGAAGAAGTAGCAGGATGAATTCTGAAGTGTAAAAAGCCGTACTGCCTGCTGAGATTCAGCCAACTGCTGCAAAACTGGCGACACTTCACAGTGCAGATGGACAATGAGCCAAAACATACTGGGACAGCAAACCAAGTGCTTTTCAAGAGAAAGAAGTGGAAAATTCTTCAAAAGCCAAGTCAATGAACTGACCTCAAGCCAACTGGACGTGCACTTCACTTGCTGAAGACAAAACTGATGGCAGGAATTCCAACGAACAAACAACAACTGAAGAAAGCTGGAGTACAGGCCTGGCAAAGCATCACTAGGCTGGAAACCCAGACTTGGAGATGGCTAGGGGTTCGGACTTCATTCAAGCAGTCACTGACTGTAAAGAACTTTCAACCAAATACTGAAAATGATCGTTATATTCTTGATTATGTAAGTTTGTCCAAGTACTTTTAAGCCACTGAAAATAGGAGGGCCATGTATGAAAATGTCTGTCTTTTCTAAACAGCTTGTACAATAATCTTGGTAAACCCCTTAAATTAAAGCCGAAAGTCTACACTGCAATCACATCTTGATTGCTTTGTTTAAAATCCACCGTGGTAGTGTAAAGATGCAAAATTATGAAAATAGTGTCAGAGTCCAAATACTTATGGACCAGACTGTACAGGTGCTGGTCATAAAATTAGAATATCATGACAAAGTTGATTTATTTCAGTAATTCCATTCAGAAAGTGAAACTTGTATATTAGATTCATTCATTACACACAGACTGATGTATTTCAAATGTTTATTTCTTTTAATTTTGATGATTATAACTGACAACTAATGAAAGTCCCAAATTCAGTATCTCGGAAAATTAGAATATCAATTAAGACCAATGCAAAAAAAGGATTTTTAGAAATGTTGGCCAACTGAAAGGTATGAATATGAAAAGTATGAGCATGTACAGCACTCAATATTTAGTTGGGGCTCCTTTGGCCTGGATTACTGCAGCAGTGCGGCGTGGCATGGAGTCAATTCCATCACTTTTTGAATGGAATTACTGAAATAAATCAACTTTGTCATGATATTCTAATTTTATGACCAGCACCTGTATATGCACATACACAAACACACAGAGAGAGAAAGGATTCAGAAAGTATTCAGACCTCTTCAATTTCTGCACACTTTGTGGTGTAGATTTAATTTTAAATGGATACGTTTGTATTTTTGCCCGTCAATCCACATGCAAAAGCCTATAATGACAAAGCGAAAACTTGTTTTCAGAAAGGTTTCCAAACAAAAAATGAACAACTGAAAACTCTCATTCTTATAAGTATTCAGACCCTTTGCAGGGGCACTCCAAAGTGTGCTCAGGTGCATCCTGGTTGTTTTAATTCTCTTTGAGACAGGTCCAGAACGTCAGTGGAAGGTCCCACAAATCACACTGTATGTCAGGATAAAAATTAAGTCATGAAGATCAAGGAACTCTCTGTAGACCTCCATAATAAAATTGCAGTGAGAAACAGATCAGGTAAAGAGGAAAAACAAACAAAAAAACAAACAAAAAAACATTTCTAAAGCTTTGAGTGTTCTCAGAAGCACACTGGCTTCAAGAAATGTGAAAAAGAAATGGTTTGGAACCATCAGGGCTCTTTTTAGAGTTGGCTGTCAGACCAAATTGAGTAGCAGGGCAAGAAGGGACCTGGGTCATGGAGGCAGAACTCCAAGCACTATGTCTGGTGAAGATCAGGCACTGCTCATCACCTGCTTAGTAACATCCCTACGGTGAGGCATGGTGGAGGCAGGATCATGCTATGGAGGTTCTCAGCAGCAAGGATAGTGAGACTGCTCAGGATGAATGCAGCCAAATACAAAGAGGTACTTCAAGAAATTCTGCCCCGGAGTACACTCAAAATCTGGGTGGGCAAAGGTTCACCTTTAAACACCACAACAACCCAAAACATACAGTCAAGACATTGCTAAATGGATTCAGGGTAAATCTTAGTGTCCTTGAGTGGCGTAGCCAAACCCCAGACTTAACACGATGGAATACGTGTGGAGAGACCTGAAGATGGCAGTTTACACAACACTGGAATTGCTCCCAAAAGGGCTTCTACAAAGTACTAAGTTAAAGGTTCAAAAACGTCTATGAATAGGAGATTTCAGTTTTTGATTTTTAGCAAATTTGCAAACCTCTTCTAAAAACTTTACTTAGGTATTCACGGCATATTGAGTGTAGACCAATAGGCAAAAATGGCAAATTTCCCATTTAAAATGTAATCAATGACAATAAACTGAGCAATAAATTTAAGGATCTAACACCCTTCTCAATCCATTACTGTATGTAGGTAATTAAGCAGACAGATAAAACACTGTATTACTTACACACATACATACACACACACCACTAGCAATAGTATGTTATAGGGGAAAACTAAATGAAAATCATATAAAGTAAAACAAATTCAAATGACCAGATTTTACTTTTATTATCAAAATAGGGTTCTAGTGTTTCAGGATTTCATTAAGACTGCCAAACATAACTGCTGTTGGCTTATCCTCTCAGGTACAGTATAGTAACCATCCCAAAAATATTCAAACTGTGCACTGCAAATGCCCAAAAATACGTAAATCAACTGAAAACTCAAGTCAAAATTTCAACACCATTATAATACTTTCTTCTATCCATTCTCAGAAAGTTAAAAGAAAATCTCCAAATGTTATAAGACAAGGCAGCCATGCAGAATGCTTCAGAAAGACTTGTTTCATGCTGACTGGCAAATAGTGTGAAACTCCAAGTCTCAGGCACTTGCTGATTCTGTGCAGCTAACACTTCACTAATGATGTACAATGCTGATCACTGCCATATCGGTATTAGACGGAGAAACATTCGAGGCAAAACAGAGATTCAGAGATAATGTCTTTGTGATGGGGATTGTTATATATTTTTTGACAACTTCAGAATCGTCTGGTTATAATCTAGGGCAGGCATAAATGTCTACATTCAGCTCTAATTAATTGAGCCAATCTGTGTGCAAACTGTACGGCCCCCTGCTTTAATAACATTACTCCTTAGCCTGTTACCATATAAACAGGATCAAAGGACAATTTCAGTATTTTTATTTCTACACAAACATGCTAGATATGCATTTGTCACGCAAAATTGTGTTCTAAATGTCTATAAATAAAAAAAAAAAAAAAAAAAAAAAAAAAAAAAAAAACTGCTTGCCTGCATTGGTCATTTACATTGTAGTCTATGTGGCACGGAGGAAGACCTTAAATTCTAACCAAATACGTCCACTTCAAGCCAAGACAGCTGTTGAACATTATTGACCTGTGTCTTGTGATTACACACATCTTAAAATATGTCATACATGTCATTTTTTAACCAAACAAAAACCCCACTATTATGAGATTCCACCATTTTAAAAGATGACCAGCTGTGATTGATAGGTCAGAAATTATCCCTCCAGAGACAGACCAAAGGGCAGTAAACTGCTCATGCAATGCAATGCAGTTGGTTTTGTTTTGATTTGATTTACTTTCATATTTACGTGAGAATTCACACAAGCAAATGGAAAACATGTCCTTACCATGAAAAAATAAACACTTTGTCAACTGTGCGTCTTTCCTGTCAAGTTAACTGAACCGACCACAGTTGGACTCCAAACACAATGCAGAAACATCTCAATGTTGATCAATAGAACGGGAGCCAAATTTCAAGTGTCATAGCAAAAGGGTCTAAATACTTGTGTCAATGTGATTTTTCAGTTTAATATATTTGCAGATATTTGTAATATTCCGTTTTTCGCTTTGTCTTTAGCTGTGGCAATAAATGTTTCTTGAGGAGGGGAAAAAAATGTACACAATTATAGCATTAGGCTGTAAATAAGAAAATGTGATAAAAGTGAAGGAGTCTGGATAAGTTGCTAAACTAGGGGGCTTTGCCCCCTGCTCGCTTTGCTCGCCAGCTCCCCGCTACGCACCAGCCACTTCATGTCTCTGCCGCTCGCAAATGTGGATTTCACTTTCACCAAACAACAAATCTTTTTATTCTCGCAGATACGTCTTTTTATTAGAAAGAAACGCTACTTTTCCCCGATGGCAACACGTATCAGGCGATATGACAGAAGTGTGTAGATTTTGTTTGGCTTTAAACTGTAAGTCGGAGATCTGTAGATTGTCTATGTCAATATATTCAAACTCTTTTCCCTGTTGCATTATTTCTTAGAGTAATAATTTCCGTTTGTTGGCGCTAATGCGATCTTTACGATCAGTTTTTTGAGACTTTCGAATTTTAGTACTTTGATAATCTCTAACCTGCTCTGCATGTGTATCGTGGCAACGTTTTTGAACCTCTTTACAATGTTCTACTTTGTCTTTTAAGCTTTGTCTTTTATTGCTGACCCAGCTTGGAGCTGAGAGTGCAGGAACTGTGTGTGACAACGGCATTCACATGAACGAGAAGTGACTGGACCGTGGGCGTGGTTGTAAATGTTTGAGTGGAGAGTGGGACTTGGCTAAATCTCTTGTCTCACGGGACCTGAAATTATCTCTCGTAGGAGTTGAAATTACATCAGAGAAAGTCTTGTCCGAGGATTTCCTTTTTATAATAGAGTGAATTTTTAAATACATTTTTTAGTGTAACCTCCCATCTGTGATCCTATGTAAAATTTATCCAAGTGTGGGAATTTGAGACATTTTTATATCAACACATCCAGCTATTTTTTCCTATTTTGCTTAGTAGTCAGTTATCAACTAGCATACTCACCAAGACAAGGCTAGATAAACAACTTGGAAGGATCAGGTTTAGGCTGCAGTACACACACACAAAAAATGAATAAATTGCAAACTAAAGCTGTCACTCCTTGTACAGATACATTAAAGTGGCTGCGGATTTTCTTTCCTTGACTTGGCTGTTAAGATGCTGGCAGGCTTTGAATGAATTTGAAGTCATACCTCCAGACACAGTGAAAAGATTAAGCCTGGCATAGAGCAAAGACACGCTGGGTGATTAACAGAAGAAGCGTGCTGCGACACAGTCGTGTTAAAGGCATGCATATGCCATAAAGATGCACACGAACTTTGGAGATATGAATCTCATTCTTTGTCGATAAAATGCTATTTGACGTCAGGCTTTCCAGACTTGGCCATTACCCGATTCAAGTGTCAGTTAACATTAACGATTCACACTTTCCACCCCTTAAGGTCAAGTGGTTGATTTCTGTTCAGCTACAGATGATTAAACTGTCAACTCTCTAATCCCTGCATGAAAAAAGGGCTCAGCTCCATGAATATTCAACAAAACACCACAAAGAAAATATGTTTCTTTGAAGGAACACAGTGCTGTCTGCTCCAAAGCTGTCTTTCATTCTTGACTCACACTTTTGGCTGCATTAAAAGACCTGGAAAACAAGGAAGCAGAGCAGATCAGTTGCCATGTAATTCAATAGATGAGAGGAACGAGGTGGGCCAGTTTCAACATGGACAAGCCTGGAGGCAACGCCAATATTTTATTCATACGATAAATTCATAAAAAGAGACCACAGATATGCAAATGAGGGACACGGATTCTTCCGCCCATCTATTTTTGAAACCTGCATAACCCAAGTTTAGAGAGTCAGGAAACGTTCCACATGTGAACACACTCATATCACACCTACACTTGCTCGTTCCAGAGAAGGACTAGGCCGATTCCAGGAGGGCAAGCTGTGAAATTATGAGAAAAGATTAGAGTTGAACCTTTTCAGTTTAAGCAAACTGAGATTAGTAGGTGACAATATCAAAGGGTTTTAAGAATAGGAAAGGAATTAGTACAGTGAATCCCAGACTGTCTCTTTACAATACAATTTATTTTTATATAGCGCTGTTTACATAGTTTGACAAATTCTGAGGAAAAATAATATGGAATATACTACAGGGAGATTCACTCGAAAGAGGCCCCAAATATTCTGTTGCAACTCCCATTAGAATGAAGCAATCTGAAAAATACGCTATGCACCTTGACGTATGCGTAATCGATTGCATTACATGCGATGCTGGAAGTGATTTCCATTTTCTGCCAGACACACTTCGAAGCAGCACTCCATGTTCCTTTACGTATCGGCAAGCATCTCAAGGGGAATAGCAGCAATTTCACGTTGGATGTTTTCCTTCAAATCTTCCACAGTGCGAGGCTTGTTCCGATAGACTTTTCCTTTGAGCATACCCCAAAGGAAGAAGTCTGGAGGTGTCATATCCGGCGACCGTGGTGGCCAAAGCCCCTTTGAAATGACCCTGTTGCCGAAGGAGGACTCCATTTCTGCCAGGCTCCTTGCTGATGTGTGACACGTTGCTCTATCTTGCTGGAAGTAACCTTCCGTTATCTCGCCATCATCCAGTTGATTCCGACATCGCTTAAACAAATTGGCGAGGTTGCATCTTGAAGAAGTGCTGCTCAATACTGTACAGCACCATCCTGATGAGAAGTTGAGTGACTGAGTGAAGGGGTATTGGCGGGATGCACCCAGAAGTTGAAAACGAAGGTTAAACGTCACAACAGCTGTCCGGTGCCTACATCATCGCTCCCACGCAGGGGCACCCCGGCTTGTTCGAAGCTCCATATACCGAGGAGCACATTGCACGTTGATTCGTTCAGATTGCTTTGTCCTAGAGGGAGTTATTATAGAATATTCGGGGCCTCATTCAAGTGAATCTCCCTGTAATTACTAAATACAGAATTAATACACCAAAATACAAATTTGCAAAAATACTCCCAACAATATCTGTCTGTTAATTGTTGAACTTTAAAATTAGCTCTGGCGTGAACACAGGGACACAGATGGAAACTCGTTTTAAGGTAGATTTTGCACAAACATTACAAAGTTTTTCTTTATACAGAGAACCATAGACATATGAAAAATTACGAAGTGGTGTAATTAGGTAGACAGTAGGACTTGATGGATTATCAACACTCAACTTGATGCTATTTTGGAGAAATTCGGTGGACAGGACTGGCAAGCCTAGATGAGCTGAACAGACTGCCTCTGTCAATATTTTTCTATCATCATACTGGGTGAATCTCGAATATCCAATCATCTTAACACACAAGTCCTTAGCACGAAAGCATAAGAACATCCATGCAGACGCACTTATAAGATACTAACTATACTCTGACAGTAAGCAGGCCTGAATCCGAGCCTGGTCTCCTGGCAGACTCACAGTAGAGGAAGTTCAAATAAACTCGTATGGCTCACTGCTACAATATCACTAGCAGCCAATCCAAAACCAACAGCAGGAGAAAAGCACTGCACAAAAGGGTTTGGTTTCACCATCCTGTACCTCATGTGCATCTCTAATGTTAAAGATTACCATCTTTCCCTCTTCTACTAATAACTTGAAGTGTGCAAGTTCATGGTGTCCATGGCAGAAAACAATGCAATAAATAAATCAATCAAGCAATGGGAGGCTGGTGTCTGCTCTGCCTCGGCAAGCATGAGATCTTTACCATACTCTTTGACACTGTTGTCTTTCAAATTACAGTGATACGGCTCTAAAAGTTAAATAAACAGACAGCCTAGTTGCTGCCTACTATCCAGGAAAATCTACTGATTATGAACTGCCTTATTTGAAACTGCAACACTTCAAGGTTTAGAATTGCTTTAAGGTGAAAACAGACAGGACATTCATTCATTGTCCACTGCTTATTTCAAACCGGGTCATGGAGGCAACAGTCTTAATAGTAGCCAATAAGTCCCTTTCTCCAGTCACACTTGCCAACTCGTACTGTGGGACCAAACTATGTTTTTGAGTCTTACTTTCAATTTAAGAGGCCCTCAGATTTAAGACAATTCCCTTTAAAAAGCAGATTTTCAGGAAACAAAATCATCAGTATTTACAAGAATTACAAGTACAGTTATAATATAGTGTAATGTCAACAGTCCTGACCTAATAGGGAGACTTTGCTCAGCTTTCTACGGACTACTAGAAAGAGCAGAACTATGTGGAGAAGCTGGCCATAAAAGCATCCCGTGCAGATCTCAAAGCACAGGGGAGTGGATACGGCACTTTCTGCAGGTGCTTTGGCAGTACTTTATTTTTTGCTAAAATCCTTTGGCCTTGATTAGTGCACACTAGCAACAATCAGATAGGATCCTGGCTTGAAACACTTCAGGAAGTGGTGGATAGTGTGACATATTTTGATGACTTTGGCCTCAAGTAATACACTAGGTGTGAGATGGAGCCAACAGTATGAATGTATAAGCATTGAACAACACACATAGGGAAGCATGCATTGGACTGCAGAAGACTAGGTCCATGTGCAGGTATAAAAAAAAAAAAAAAAAAAATTATACCAGTAACTAAAAGGAAATATTATATATTAAACCAGAGCACATATTCTGTGCAGCTTTCTTTGTTTATCTAAAAGCTCTTCACTTTCTTTTCACATCCCTGTGCAAGCTTTCTTGTTGTATTTGCTTAGTTGCAGAAGGTCAAAATCGGAGCATTTGCAGCATCTCATATTGTTGGCGTTTGAATTTAGTTCTAAATCCCAAAATGCGTAATTTTTCAAGACTTTTCATTGTCACACTTCAAATCTCTCTCATTTAAAGATGTACCACAATTTTAAACTTGGAAACAAGTGAAGAAAGTGCATCTCACATTACAATCAATACAGCAATCTTATTCCTGCATGGATATACAATCTGTCGTGTATTGCAAACTCAGACATGACAAAAAGGGGCATGAAACCTCCAAAAAGCAGGCCCAGACCTCCACTGATCTGCCCAGAAATGGTTTTTACCCAGGGTGCCAGTATCTCCAAATAGTACCTGGAGGCTTCAGCCGGTCCAATTCCAAAATAGGAAGTCCAAAAAGTACTTGAAAGATCACAAAAATCCAGAAATGCCTTACAAGGGAGAGGGAAACCATATAAGCCTCTGGCTTCTTGAGATATCTCAAAACAAAGTATATTTAAAAGCTAAGAATTTATAGAATAAATAAAGGAACAAAAAAATCTGACAGGATTTTGCCAAAAGGCAGTCCCTAGGTGGTCAAGTCCTAAATATGCATAGTCATAGTAATCTCCAAACAACTATCAATGATCCACTGATGGACACATTTCTCTCCCCCCCCCAATATACAGGCAGAGGGATAAACCAGTAGCAGTGACGTCTGGTTGGCACTGTCTAATGAGGCTCCACTCACAAAAACAAAGAATGGTGCAACATTTAAAGACAAAGTAAACCAATACTTAGCTATAAACACACCTAACAAGAATTACACAGTAACATGAAGAATAATAATTCAAAAATACCAACAAAAAAACTGAAAATATACCTAAGCCAGAGAATAACCACTGGCTGAAACAAAGTTCTGCAGTGTTCAAATACAGATACTAAGTGCTTAAAAGAAGCATCACCATCTATGAAACATTCTTGTTTTAGATGTTTAAATACCAATGAATATTTTTCCCACAGATTAATAATTACAATGAGTGGCATTTTGGATAGTTGAGATTAAATCAACAGATGGCTGGTAACAATTACAAAAAAGTGAAATACTTCTATGAGAATTAAGCAAAGAATTAAAGTTCGTCTACAAACATTTTGTGGATTTCTTGAAGAATTCTCGATAATTCCATAAAACTGCAAGGATAGAGAGTGTGAATGATGACTGAAAATGAGTGGCCATAAATAGCAAGACACAGTGTGTAATGACTGAGCAGACTAATGCATCTGAAATTGATGGGTGTGCTGTGCGGCTGCCCCCCCCCTGAGGCAGGTTCCCTCCCAAGACAAGCTCTTACACTCCATCAGTGCACAAACACTCAAGCAATGCCTGAAAGCTGTGAAGCAGGATTACCTAAGCATGAGGTTCATGAGCTGAAGCCCTTCTCCCTTCAGAAAGCGATCCCTGTTGGCAGCATGCATCAGGCAGGAACAGAGAGAGTCAAAAAGGTTTTCCATCATCTCCTGCTCATCAGGTGTGCTGGGATTGTGCCGCTTAAAAACCTACAAGAAGAGTAAAAGCAAGTGATTCTTTTGTGTCTTGTAACTCCAGAGCTGAATATCAACTAGACAGAAGTGAAAGGTCCGCTTTCTCTCCAAATTATACGTCCATATCTATGCACAGGTTTTTTTTTTTTTTTTTTAATCCAATATAGAAGTGTAATACTACTTTACTTTTTCTTCAGGGGCACATTCATAAAGATGGTGTTTATGGGGCAAGATCCTTGGGCCACAGAAAACTGCTTTAGCATATCATGGGATATTAAAAACACGTCGTTCTTATAAAACTCTATGCTGCAAAAAGAACAGAATCCAGAAATGTCTCTGAAGCTCATGCTATGCATTGGTCACCCAATACTGTAAACCAGGGGTGTCCAGCTAAAATTCTGGAGGGCTACAGGTTTTCATTCTTATCCTTTTCTTAAATAGGCACCAGTTTTTGCTGCTAATTAACTTCTTTTGCCTTAATTTTAATTGACTTGTTATTTAAGACTCAGCCCTCTGGTTTTTTCCCTTAATTAGCAGCCAAACAATAACAAGATACAAAACGAGCCAACTTATGACCATATGACCTGTGTCCATCATTTCATATTTGAAACTAAAGAAAGGTGAAAGTCTCAGTAATGTTGATCTGCTCAGGTCCACAAAACATTTTAACGGTGCTTTTAGAAAAAAAGAAAAATCAACAGTTATGGAAACGTCTGCTGTGGCAGAATGAGAGAAACAAGCAGCCTTGAAATTAAACAACAGGTTTAATTAACAGGAATTGGCCTCTGATTAAGAAACTGGTTGGAGTGGAATCAGTCAGAATTTGAGGCCCTGACTTAGCCAGTCATCTGCTGGATCACTTCACATCTCATTTTTTATTTGGCTGCCATTTAAAGGAAAAAAAGAAGCAATTCAAAGAACCGAGAATGAAAAAAACAATTAAAATGATTGGAAAAGAAGTCCCTTAACAACAGAAATTCGTCACTGATTAAAAGGCAGAGAATCTGCACTGGTATCTGGAAGGTTGCCAATTCAAATTCCCGTTACTACCAAAGGAGATCCTACTCTGCTGAGCCCTTGACCTGCAGTTGCTCCAGGGGTGCTGTACAATGGCTGACCCAAGGGGTATGCGAAAATGAACAAATTCCTAGTACAAGAAACTATATAAGGCAAAATAAAAACAAAAGTGTCAGGAAAGAAAAACAGCAGCCACTAAGGCCCTCCAGGATCAGATTTGGAAGCCCCTGCTATAAAACAATTACATGAAAAAGAACAAAATTTAAATTGGCTAAAGTAGCTTACTTTACCATCTCAACACCTCTAAAAATGTAAGACAGGGAATAAACATGTATTCCTCTCATTCTTTTTATAGTACAAAAATCAGCCATCTTGATGCCAAATGATTAGGCAAGCATTAATAAAATAGAAATTGATATTAAATTTCTTACAAAGCTTAAAACATTGCATCAAAATATAACTGCTGCTCCTCTTTCAAAACCATTTCAAATAACAGATCTAAACACCTATTTCAACTCCATGGATGTCTCTTCATTCACTGTACACCCACCTATCAAATTGTACAGCGCTGGGGCCCCATGTTATTCCCCAGGTGGGCTCTAAATGAGAACTTCCCACTACGATGACTATTCCTCAAATAGGCTCACCTCTTCGATTCATTTCCTGCTGCTCCTCTGCTCAGGTGGCCTACAATACCACCAGATGAGGATTTTAAAAACCCCACTTGATTGGGAAGCAGGGATTATTTTATAAACTTTTGATGTTGTAGGAAATCTGTAGAAAGATCTCCGATATACACTTAGAAAGGAATCTGAGAATACTTGCACACACTAAATTTGAGGAAGGAAAAGTAGGTAAATTGAATTAAGGACATGCAGTGCCTATTAAAAAGTTTTCACATTTTCTTATTATACAACATTGAATCACAGTGGATTTATTGTCACTGTTCAATAGAAAAAAAAAAAAAAAAAAAAAAAAAAATAAAAAAAAAATTGTAAACCCGGGGTGCCCACACTTTTTCAGCTTGCGAGCTATTTTTAAAATGGCCAGGTCGAAATGATCTACCTACATTAAAAATTCTCTCATATATATATATATATATATATCTCATTCGAAGTCTGAATCACAGTCTGATTGTATGGGTGGTTACCTACCAGGTAATGCGTGTGGTTGGTCTGCAAGTCGGCAGACATGAGCCATGGATGCCCTCTCAGATGCGAGAAGCAGATCATAGAATGTTACATAGTTAACTGTCAAATAATGCAAAGAGTAGGCGACACGTGTTTCGCCCTATTTTGGGCTCATCAGGCGTACACACTCCATTGCACCCCTCATTAGGGATCGAACCTTGGATGTCAAACGCACTTCGATTGTGACATTGTGAGAAAAAAATCCTCTTCCAATTCCACCTCCAGCCCATACCCTCCCTAAACAATTTTTTTTTTTTTTAAAAATCCCTTCTTTAGTCGATAGAAATTGGAAGGCTAACTAGATCACATCCGGAGTTTTGCAGTAGCTTGCGCGTTTGATCGTGCATGCGGGATGACCAGTGTGTGAGAAGAGATCTCAGACTGGCCTGTATGTCAATCAAGTGGCAAATGGCATAGGGAGGATATATGATAAACTAACGTTTAAAAAAAATGTTTTTTGAATGCAATGCGATCTACCAGCACTACCTTTGCGATTTACCAGTCGATCGCGATCGACGCATTGGGCACCCCTGGTGTAAACAGATCTCTGCAAAGTGGTCTAAATTAATTACAAGTATAAAACACTAATTGATCTCATAAGCATTCTTCCCCTTTAATATGACGCACCTAAACCATCAATAGACAATTGACTTCAAAAAGGCACAGCATTAGTTTACCAGAGATCACCTGTTTGGGGTTTCAATTAATTGTAATATAAATGCACCTGAATGTAGAAGGGACAACTTGTGGCGAGTCAGTATGGTGGACTGACTTACACGATGAAGACAAAAAGAACATTCCAAGCAACTCCATGGAAAGCACAAGTCAGGGAACGGAGACAAGAAAATTACCAAATTACTGAATATCCAGTTAAATTAAATCATGAAGAAATGGAAAAAGAGTATGGGACTGCTGGATATCTGCCTAGAACAGGCCGTCCATGCAAAAAACACGTCTAGCAAGGGAGGCCACCAATACACCTTTGAGAAATCAGGTGCTACAATTGGAAAGACTGTGCAGAGAAAAACTGTTGTCTGGGTGGCACCACCAGTTGCAGCTTTATGGTAGAGTGACAAAAAGAAAGAAAACAGAATCTTGGCCAGACTCATTGGGGACTCTAAAGTCAGCTAGAAAAACATTCAGAGGTCTGATGAGCCCTAAATTGAGCTTCCTTGCAATCAGACTAAATGCCATGTTACCATGTGCATTATCAAAAAGATGCCATTCCCACCATAAAGCCTGGTGGTGGTAGCAGCATCAGGATGTGCAGGTGCTTCTCTGCAGCAGGCCCAAGGCAGCTTATGAAGGTAGAACGTGAAATCTTTGAGTAAAAAGCGGACGCCACCTTCAAGAAACCTGCCCCTTGGGAGAAGACTGGTTTTCTAGCCAGACAAGCCCAAGCTTAAAGGCAAAGCTACACAGTAAATGGATTCAAAACTATGTTGATGGCCTGGAGTGGTGAATCAGAGTCCAGACCTGAATCCAACGGAGAATTTGTGGTTGGACATTAAAAAGACAGGACATTCATGATCTCCATTCAGCCTGACAGAGCCTGGGCAGTTTTGCAAAGAAGAGTTAGGGAAAGAAATGGCAGCGCTGATAGAGGCAGAGACCTGTGCACAAAGTCTCAAAGCTGTCATGATTGCTAAAGGTGCATCCACAAAGTACTGACTGGAAGGAGGTGAATACTTTCAGAACCATTTATTCTGTGCTTTATGTTTGAAATTAAGACTGCCACCCTGTAAAGGGATTGTTCCTGCTTTTGCACCCAGTGCTTGCTGGGATTTGCCCTGTAACACTGCCCTAGATAAGCAGGTTTGGAAAATAGGTGGATGGACATTAAAGACCTTTTTTTGTCCATCGGTGTCAAAGCCAAATTAAATCCACTGTGATTCCATGCTGCATAATATTACATTTTGTGAAAACCTCCGAGGAGGGAATACTTTTTATAGGCACTGTATCTATTAAATCAAATAGTGAATACTGGTACACTCTTAATATTGGAAAGTTTACTTAAGAGAAAGGAAAAGGTCTTTTTTACTTAAAATTATTTGTAGTCAACCCTGCAAACATACATCCCAATTTTGTTTTCATTTCTAATACCATTTTGTCTTATCCCTCCCCACAGCACAGAAGACAGAAAAACCATTAAGACTAAAGTTACCTTATTGGAATAGTCCGCATCGTCAGTTGGGCACATGGTGCAACCTTGGACTGATCACGATGGAGTAAAGACATGGCTAAATTCAGGCTAAATTACAAATTTGCATTTAATTCATGGGTTTATTTATTTGGAGGTTAACACCCATATAATAAGGCCCAAACCTCCCAGCTCTGGAAGTTGAAGTCAGAATGACATACCTGCACAAAGACATCAGAACCTGCCTGCTAAAACTGAAACAAGCAACCAGCACCCAGTGACACAGAAAACTGGATGTTGAGCTACCACAGCTTTTCTCTCACGTGCACACAGCTAGATGACGGCTGGGTTTTTTCAAGTTGAAATTGAAACAGCAGCTGGCATTTCAATGAATCGGCTGCATCATTAAGCACTGCACCAGCACTCCTCTCCAGGGTTGGATTTTCTCAGCAAGAGGACTCTTGCCACATGGCTCGTTATGTACGTTAACAGCCCATGGCGCATAAGGCATGTTGCAATGGTCTTGATGTCAGTCGATGTTTCAGATGGGAGGATCATTACGTGCAAGTCAAAACTTATCAAGCAGCCAACTACTTTGCTTTGTTTTAATTAAAGATGCTGTTCGGAAAATTAAGACCTGCTTCAGAATAAGAGGATGCTTTAGCTCACCAAAACCCTTGCTGATTAGAGATACCTGGGCAAAGGAGTTTTAATCTGAAATCATAAGGTGTCAAGAGATCCTAGAATCACAATTTACTCTTCCATAATCTATGTATAAACTACAAGGGAAAATCATGCAATAATCACGACAGATGGAAGCTGACACAAAACAACATGTTCGCAGTAGCTTATGGGTAGTTCAAACACACAAAGTGCAGCGCTCTGCTGTTCGGTTTCATTTCCTCTGTTCAAAGAAATCTCATTATGGTGTGTTGTCTAACAGTGGTCATATCCTACAGTGGAGAGTCCATATTAATTTGACCTCAGCTTCAACTAAACTAATGGCCGAGCACTGAATGGCGTGTTTTCAAATTACACATAAGCCATTGTGAACACGTTGTATTACGTCCGCTTCCATTTGTTTCGGTTATCATGTAATTTTCAAATTGCCTTTACCTTCTGATTTACCCACATACTAAGTGACTACAGTTCTAGGTGGTATATGGAGAATGCAGAATGTGCCCACTTTGCTGTTGCTGTTTCCAAATTTGTTCATTTGGTCAAGTACAAGTGACACAATGACAAGATGAAAAGGATTTTTTTTTTTTTTTTTTTATATAGAGAGAAAGATTCAATCTGAATAGCAAACAAAACTTTCTTCCATGAATAGACATGATGATCTGCAAGGTTTGCTGCCATAACACATTCAGGTCACCAGCTAAATTATACAACTGGGCCTCTAATTTGGGGTTCTTGATCTGCCCAAACCTCAAGCCATTCAACTCAAGGGTATTTAAGCAAGCAGTTCAAACAATTACACAACAATTAAATGGACAAAAATACTCACGGAAAGTTGCTGCAGCAACACATCAATCCCATCAAGTTCGCCAAGCAAATCTCTATTGGCTGGAACAAAGTAAAAATTTTTAAAAAGTCAATTTGTAGCACACGTGCAATGGGGTCAACATTTAAAAAAACATTAGTATTGGCTTTCGTACTTTAACTCATTATATAAATATACCCGGGCAACACCAGGTACACTCTGGTCAGTTTATTAAAAAAAAAACTGAATTTTAGCAATTAAAAACAATGGTGTAAAAAGGAAACACAGAAAATTCACTTCAAATGAAGGGTAAAGCAGGGGTGCAATTTCCACATCAACATTTTTAAGGACCCAAATAACAAGGCCCAAACCTCTGACCTAGATAAATAAAATCGTTATACCCATCTGCCTTTTGAATTTTGCCGTTTCATTTGATGTTATTTATCCATTTTGCAACCTATGGACCTCACTTAAACTCATAGATTTTTGCATGTAGGCTGCCCTGTTCC